>CAKNXH010001239.1:89914-129493 GCA_932178445.1 Andricus quercusramuli
GATTATTCAATGTTCGAGTCCCATGGTCTCGCAAGTAGTGTGTTTCGATTTTGATGACCTAACCTTTGAACTTTGACAGGTGATTTTTCTTAATACTGTTTTACTATAATTCTTTTAAATCAATCCATGAATACCAAATTACATACGTCACACAACCCTTATAAGTATAAATTACCAGTACCAAGGATTACTGCTGAATATAGCTATAAAGTGAATAAGCTTTTGCGAACATTTGTCCAGGAATGTTTCTCAGCTCATCAAGAACTAACGACTTTTTGCGATTAGAAATTGGTCGCACGAAATACACTTTTTCTTCCCACCTTAATGCACACCCTGAGCACCTAGGACAAATAATTTCTAGTTGTTGAATCCATGCATGAACGAAGTAGATCCAAAGGCACAACGCGGCACTACGAGTTTATCACTATCTCTGTCACTCTTACGGCATCAGCCCTTATACCGCTCTGCCAAACACTCCTATAGGGAAATAGAATAGTTGCGACGGTTGTGCACGGGCTATTCTGTTAAGCTAGTCAGAAGGCGGTCGTTCTCGGGTCGCTTTCTGTCCTCAGGGTGCACGAGAATTTCGCCGGATCATCGTATTGAGTCCATCGCAGACTGTAACCACCTATCTCATTGTCGTGACACGTGTTTACAGCTGAAATTTTAAAACGAATTCGCCGGGAGCGGGTGCAGTTTTATAGAATGACACTACCTGCCAGGGAAATTATAAAATCTTGAAATTTATAAATGTTTATCAAATGAAGTATTATTGTCAGAAAGTGTGAAGGGGAAAGTCGACTAGGTACAGCAGACAGGAGAAAGGGTAAATTGGAGAGGGCAAAGGTCAAATTGGAGAGGGGGAAGTGAGAAGGGGCGAGTGAAGAGGTGAGAGGTATGAGTGGTAAGTGGAGGGGGAAAATCAGAGAGTGGTATTGGAGAAGGAGAAAAATGGGTTGTGAAATATTATGTGAGGTCACTGATGTCCATAATAAATGGTACTGGTAAATTAATGTCCATAATTTTTGCAGAAGAATCTCCATAGCTTCATATTCGTCAATTGCGTATAATTAATCTACTAGATAAATATGTTGGTGATGCAGGTCGATAAATATGGATTGAAAACATTCCCTTATTTATCAATATAAAAAAATAATAGAAGCGTGTGCGCAGGTAGTATAATAGCAGCCGTATTTGTCTTAGCTCCTTCATCTGGTGTTTTCCCAACATTTTTTGGTAGTTTGAGAAGTTACACTATTTCGTCTGGTTCAGCATCAAAAAACAACGGAACTGCTCACATTTTCTCGAATATTTTTGGCCTTCTATTATTCAGACGAAGCATACGAAGCTCCGCAGTATCGTTCACATCCGTTGAGACTTCTGATGTCCAGGAATCCAGATCAAGTTGACCCAGTTTTTACCGGACACTTCGAGAAGCTCTTGCAGGCAACTCCAGACAAGTCTGGATGTAAACTCTTCCGAATGAAGAGCTCTCGAAGCAGTTTGACTATCGGAGAATATGTACATGCCGTGGACACTAAATAGAAAACAAAACAAACATTTGGCTAAGAATATGAATAATGAGCTAAAGAAGAAAACTTTAACAAAGATTATAATAAAAAAACATTTTCTACAATGTATTTTTTTTTGTTCTTTTCATCATTTTCGTTTTTTGGCTTATTCAACTGTTCAGTGCTATCAGCAAAAATAAATATCAAATCATAAACGGTACCAAGGATATTTCAATACTGAAGAATAAAAAAAATATAAAAATTTGTTACAATCTAAATTGTACATTAAAATTGCACATTGTAAATATTAATATTTTAGAAAATTTCCCGAGTGATCATAAAGCAGCTTAAATTTGGATGGAAATTAGTATATATAGCAGTCAATATGTTTCAAACTTATCAGTTACGAATTACGGAATCTAACAAGAAAAATAATGAAGATCCTTATCCGCACTATACTTCTTACAATCGTGGGTTTCTCTAATTGTGGTGGTAAGTGTGCCCAGTATGATGTATATCCTAATGTAAATATTTTAAAAAGTATATGTGTTTTTAAAAATACTTCAATTTTCAAATTGTGCAACTTTGCAAACTCTCATGAGATGATATTACATTCTTCATACGGTTTGATCTTCGGTTCTTTGAATTAGAATCGTTTACTGTTTAATATGTTGAGGTTGATATTTAATCATTTAAAAATAATAAACCTAAGACGCTCTGCGATCTTTCATTAGCTATTTTAGGTTGGGCGGAGGTATGGTCTCATAAATATCCTAGTGAAAATATGATAAATATTTAAAAAAAGAAATTCCCGCTCTGATAGCATGTGGTAAAGAAAAGTTGTCGGTACCGGTAAAAAAACCCCTTATATGATGCACATTAGTAGAAGAAAAAATTCCGGAAATTTAACATGTAGCGTAACACTGGAAATTCATACCTAACACTGCAATTTTTGACTAGAACTAGCACATAAATCTATAAATGTTTTCGGAACATCGTATTGGGGAAGGATAACCTGTTTGAGACGAACAATGACTCAATTATACACATTTATAACCTGCTTGCCTGACAGCCGAGGCGGCGCTTCACAGCGTGCGGCTGAGTATTCTCCGCTCTGCGCAGTTGACCCTGCTGCAGCTTCATTAAAAAGTCCGAACCAAACAAATGCCTTTGCGTACAAATTCCATATACTATATACTATCGAAAAATCAAAACAAAACAAAAATCGATTTTTTGCTCCGGTCAAATAGAAATACCCCCTTAAAAAGAAAATCGAGAATCCAACATGGCGGCCGTGTATGCTAATAAAATATTAATTACATGTCTGTGCTTTGTCATATGAAATTCTCAATTTCTTGAATTCACTGCCATTCCATTTCTTCATTATTCTGTTTTTTTATTATTTTATTATCGTATTATTCATTACGCCATTATATATTTATTCAGAGCGTTTATTCCTCAAAAAAGAAAATGATAAATTATTCAAAAAATAGAAATTTTTTTATTTTTTCAATTATGGTAGAATATTTTTAGTATCAATATTAACAATATGAGACAACAAAATTATTTGGTGGGGTACCAAAGCCTCGTTATTATCGGACATCTTCGTCTACCGTATCACACAAAAATTCAGGATATGAAAACGTTGCAGACAGTTGACAGTTATATCATATAACAAATGAAAAATACCCATTGTGCAAAATTTTGATGCGATTTTCTACCTCAATTTGATACTTGGGCATTTTGTGTGATGAGGTAGACAACAAGGTGCGTTCGGAACTATCGAACCCTCTCGGTCTATCTTATACGATAGAGAGGGAGGTTTCGAAAAATCGTTTTTAATTCGATCACACCTGGCGTTGTCTCTCTCATATGGAAATGGAAAAGGGGAATGGAAAAATAAGAGGGGGGAGGGACAGTGGTGAGGATGGGTATGGAAAAATTAGTAATACTACTGCTGTCTATAATGAATTATACTAATAAATGAATTTACATAATTTTTATAGAGGAATCTTCACATTTTCACATCCGTCAAAAGCGTGTAATTAATCTAAATAAAGATGGAAGTGACGCCGGTCGACCAATATGGATTGAAAATGCTCGCTACATTGTCAATATTCAAAAATATAATATGAGTGTATGCGCAGGTAGCATATTATCGGCTGTATTTGTGTTAGCTCCTGAGTCTTGTGTTATTCCATCGCTTTTTGGTAGTTTACGAAGCTACACTATTTTGTCTGGTTCAGAAATGAGAAACAGCGGAACTCCACACACTATCGAAAGAAGTATAGAAGTGGCACCCAGTCCAATGCTTGGTAATTCCTCAAATGTTTTTGCCTTCCACGTAAAAAACGGATTTCTTGAAAATCTATTGCCACGTGGTGCACTATTCATGCACTTTCGCGCCTAGATTGAAAGAATGTTGACCAAAAAAGAAGTTATGACTGAAAAACCTTTTTTTTTATCTAAATATGCCTGATTCATTGCAATTGAATTCTCTTAAAGATCTTTTTTACAGTGTTGCTTGAGGTCTTGCCACATTTCGACTTTCAGCGAAGTCCTAATAGGCCAATTAATCTGTTTTTGGGAGTCGTGCCTCACATAGCGTATGGAATTTTTAGTGGCTGGGGATGCACACATCCAGAAACTTTATCGTAAGTAATCAAAAATATTTGAAGCATAATAAAAGTATAGAAAAATATTTTATTATTAATTGCTTACTTCTCACATTTCAGGCACACAGCTGTATATCCAAAGAAGCTAAGGCAAACCCGACTATACATAATTCCTCTGGCGGAATGTAATCGTATTTACCGTGGACGCTTTTCAATTTCAGATAGAGAAATTTGTACTCTTGATACAACTAAAAGAAGAGGAACATGTATCGGCGATTTAGGTGGCCCTCTCGCGGTCCAATTTCCTCCACTACAGGTTCCTCTTCTGCTTGGAATTATGTCTGAGCTGAGAGGAAAGACGTTTGGAGAAGATCCTGATGTTTTTATCAATCTTAATCATCCTGTCATCAATGACTGGATCACTCATGCGATTATCGACAATGATATCCATTAATAGAAAATGACACGACATGGAGAGAAAGGAAGCAAACACACGAGTGGAGAAACTGCGTTCTCCTCTTGACACGACCTGGATACCGCCATTTTCATAACGCTTCGCAGGCTACGAAAGCTGCTATTTTCGATGTTCTTTTTGTGAAAAATAGTATACGCGGCACGGGGCTGAAACCTTCCGAACGTCAACTCGCAGGTTGGCTGTACTCGGGGGCTACGCCCTCTCATGCAGCCAAATTCATTTTCGTTTGCATTCGTTCGGTTTCACTTCTTGCCACGTGATGTTATTAGGTATTCTTTGGTCAAAATCATTGAAAATGTGATGTTTGTTAGTGTAAACCTCTCAGTTCAGCATACAAAAGAAGCCTTTAAGAAAACTAATCATCATGTAACATTCAGAAGGCTTTAAAATCTTTCAAAATATCTGCAGGTCAGTTTGCTCAGTTCCTTCTTCTTCATTCATTATCCGCCTATAAACAATAAACAAACAATATTAAATAGTTTAGCAGATATGCCTTTCAAAAGTGATTTTTTATCGAAGAATAGTTCTAGTAAAGTATTTAATATTAGTTTTCGTGAAATATCTCATGTTATGTACGTTTTAGATAAGAGTTGCACTTAAATATCAGTTAAAGAAGAATACATTTTCCGGAGATATATAAAACTATCTGTGAATTCGATCTCGAGTGTTTTCCCCCTTGTTTGTATTTATAATGGTGCTCATTTCACGAGCACTTTATTTTCAGTTAGCAAATGTATTTACTTCCTCATAGAGGAAGCATTAGTGATTTTTCAAATAGTAGACATACTAGAGTTTTCATTTTGATCGATTTAAAAATACAAAGTTACAAAAAATACAAAATTACAAAATAATACAAACAATTTCTAAAATACAATGACAAATCAGACCAACCAAATTTTGAATTTGAAATGGCAATTTTGTGAGCTGGAAAAGGGAACGGAAAAGTTCTGTCACACCCTATCCCTTTCCCAGCTTCACAATTTTTTTATAAAAATGTTCAGAATTATTTTATTTGAAAATTTTTGATCAAAAAGTCTTTTCTATTCATGCATTGTCTTTGATTTGCATATGTCAAAAGTGAATTGCAAAAAATATTCAATTGAAATCGGTAGTCGACAACCTTGATGAAGTAAAATTTAATTTGAACACGGTAAATAATTTTATTGAAGTCGAATTGTTTCGTTTAAAGAAGAGAGTAGAAGGTCTATTTAAGTATGTTTTAATTTTTAATAAATTTTTCTGGCTTGAAAGATGATTTATTGCCTCTACCGCGTACTCTACACAAATTGTAAATTTTAATAATCCTGATGTTATTGCTAAAAATAATGAAGGTGAGTACTCGTGCTTTTAATTTTTCTTTTATTCTTTCAGGCTGTGTCAACAATTTTATATTTCCCGTAATTACGGATAAGTATGATACATGTAAAGAGAACACTAAAATCCAAAAACTACGAGATGGTGCTTTCGTGACTGTTAATAAAACATCCATTTGATCCATGACATTTCTTTGTAGACATATAATGTTAAAAAGCTGTTTATAAAGCTGCAAATCCTTGCTGTACCAATTGTACACAATTCTCAAGTATTCCAAACAAAGTTTTCATATTCAAGTCGAATTCTCGTCGGTTCTGCCACAGTTTGGAACGAAAAAATAACTCCACTATTTTCATTTTGCCAAATTTGTACATACTAATTAATAGTTTTTTTCTAACATGAACAAGCAATCTTATTTCAGTCTCTCAATATTTTTTTGGTTTTATCGCATGGAACTTCGATTTTATTAGACGACAATAATGGTAGGAGAAAATTGCTTCTTTTGTTATCATAATCTAGTTCCTTTACGTCGCATTCTCTTTATTATTTTAGAATTAAATAGATACCTTTTATTATTTATTTTATTATTAGACGCAAGCCAGTTGTTCGAAACCGAGGAGGATAAAATTGAAGACGCATGCTGCTGTAGCAATAACCTCAACTCCCAAGAAGAAGGAGGGAGGATGGCAGATCGAAGCTGTCCGCTGCTATTAATGACGCAGTTGGGGCTGGGGGTACCGTGCGCGAGATCGTCCCCCGTACTGAAGTCGAGCTCCTTGACCTCGTCACCACTACTGTGTCGGAGGAAGTAGAGGCCGCCGTGAGAAGACACTTTGGTGAATCTACGAGCGGAGAAATAAAGGCGAATTTGACGAAGAGGCAATCTGAAGGCCTTCGTCGAACTTAGCGATGATTTGGCTGCAATGCTGATACGGACCGGGCACCTGAAGCTGAAGCATAGGACCTGACCGAACGAGATCCTGCCGGAGATGCGCCAAAAAGGGCCATAAGGCTGCGGCGTACGAAAGCACGCCGCAGTGCTTCCTCTGCGCTGCAGGTGAGGAAAGCCGCGGACAGACCATCGTCCGGGGACGATGAAGTGCAGGGCGTTCCGAGAGGCAACTTCGTTGAAGAAGCTTTACGGACGCGCTGCCTAACAGAACATACCCAACCAGGATGCCGAAGGCCGAAGGCCGACGAGCCTGATGTGCGGCAAAACCTCACTACTGAGGGCGATGCGTACATCTTGGTTGGGACATAAAGGAGAACATGAAGTTGCAGAACATTCAGCAAATAAAACCAAAATCCAGTAGGAACCGGTGAAGAAAACGGCACCCCCTGTAGTGATCCCATCATTGTAGTGATGAGACCACTGAATCCACTGCCGAGAAGTGCGGACCCTTCACGGTGTGTTACTGAACCAGGCCATTGACAGGAAGCGGACGCGCTGATGGACTGCTGCGTCTTTACAGACGTACCTGTCAATTAGCAGGTTATCTCGGCAGTCTGCTACACCTTTTTTCGCGCCACGTTGTTCATACATCTCTCTTTACTCAGGCTCAATTGTTCACTGCGGAATGGGAGTTTCCGACTCCAAATATGAGGTGAACATGCGGGCCAGATGTTGGTGTGTAGAAGTGAACTTTTTCCGTCAGAAGTTCACAATACCATCTAGTTCTGTAGCGGAGAAGCTCTTCATGCCCCAAAGTGTTTTTTTACCTCTCCAACAGTGAGTTATGAACGTTCCTTCTCAGATGTAATGAGGTTGTCGTAAAACTCCTTGAAGCAAATGATATTATCAGTATCTTCTTTCAACTTTGCAAACCTTGCAAACAGTTCGCAACTTTTATTATGTAATGAATGCAAACTATCCATTGTGCAACGTTTTGATTCGATTTTCTAGCTCAGTTTTATACTGGAGTATTTGCTGTGTAATGGAGAAAATAAGCCGAGATGAAATGCAATATACTTTATCTAACAAAAGTATGTTTTATAATTTTGTCCATGGAAGCACATCTCACATTTGATGTTAGGTTGATGCTTCGATAATTGTATGAAGTATAACGATAGGCTTGGGAGGAAAGCAAAAACACAAGCCCATGGTACAAAAATGAGAAATTTTACATCCTAGGACTTAATATCGTTACATAAAATGATCAGATCGTCCTTATGCCAGGAAGATCATGTACACAGATAAAATATTCAGTTCGAGACAGTTTACAGAAATAAGTTTGAGAGGAAGGAAAAAAGGCTTCTGTGCATTTGTTGATCCAGAAAAAGCGTTTGACAATGTGAACTTTAGGAAGTCCTAAAAGAGTATGGAGTCAATGGATGGCTGCTACAAGCA
Organism: Andricus quercusramuli; assembly: GCA_932178445.1. Taxonomy (NCBI): domain Eukaryota; kingdom Metazoa; phylum Arthropoda; class Insecta; order Hymenoptera; family Cynipidae; genus Andricus; species Andricus quercusramuli. The sequence goes on from CAKNXH010001239.1 coordinate 98,177, forward strand.
TTAGAAATAAAATATGGTATGCAGGTAGAAAAGCGAGTGTAAGGGTTAATGGAAAACTGAGTGGCTGATTCGATGTTATGCAAGGTGTTGGACAAAGATGGGTTATGTTCTCATGGCTATTTATTATATTCATGGACAAGTGTCTAAGAATGGCCCTCTTCGACGAAGACGGTATAGATCTTGAGACAGTAAGGGTACGTGGCTTAGCTTTCGCGGACATTAAGGTTGTTATGGGAGAGTCAATCGAGGACATGCAAAGAATGTTGAGCAACCTGAATACAAGCATAAAGAACATGGGCCTTTAAAATTAACTTAAATAGCAGAAAGATTATATATCATTATATATCGATTATAATAAAGCAAAGGATATGAGGCTTAAATTTCATGTATTTGAAAGTGTTTCAAGTACATATTTTACAAGTTATACAATAATAACAATGATACAGCAGAGATCAGATTCACACTTGTTTCTTAAGGGATTCAAGCTCGTTTAGAAATACTACTCTAACTCCTCATTATTAACAGGTATACCAAGAAACATTTTTCTATCGATTAACATTTTAACGCAAACACAATGAAGGTTGATAATATCAATTGCGTGAATAGCGTCTCCTAAATTACATTTTTTCAAAAATTTATGAGTAGTGAAATAATTATTGTCACCATTAGCAATGAATGATTCCCCGGGAAATATTTCTTGTACAATTGCTACATGTTTACTCTGACATTCGCAAATATTCATTGGATGGCGTTCACAGATTCCAAGAATTAACTAACTAACTAACTTTGATTCGCCATTATTAAGATATTGAATTACACATGCTTCAGTTTGTTATGCCCGCCGATAAGCTTCAGCGACGTATAGTTTCCTATTCTCAAGCAATCGGTAATATTGCAACAATATTGCAACAATATTGCAACAATTGTCCAGTAATACGGCGCCCTATTCTATCACGTTTTCTACGTTTACTCAACTCGTACAACGGTTTTTTCGACATCTTTATATTTTATTTTATTTTCAGGTTCAACGTAAGTGAAGTACTTTCTGAATTGCACAGGCACTGTGCCTATTTCATGATGATAAGAATATGGTATTAAAGTTGAATGTTCAAAAATTCATTGTGAAACCTTCTTGAATAATAATAATCCACGTTTTGAATAAAAATTCAGCTTTATTATATAATGTCATTAACTAATATGAAAAATTAGAATTTTCCTAATTTCAAAAAAGCGCGCGGAAAATGACCAATCAGGCGATCTTCGCCTCCACCAATTAGTTAGCGGTTAGCGGTGGCTTTTTGGAGCGTCATGGCGGGGAAAGGTGTTACTCTGTGGGGACTTTAACGCTCACTCCCCAATGTGGGGTGCTCTTAGTTCCAACTTCCTGGGTAACCAGCTCTCTACTGCCATCTGTGATGCTGGCTTGGTCCCTCTGAATGACTCGGAGTCCACGTTCATACCAGTGCCGGGTCGTTTGTCCAATAATCTTGACTTGCTATTTTGCTCGCCCTCCATGGCCCCGATCATAACTACCAGGGTTGGTTTTGACACCTATAACTCCGATCATCTGCCGGTCTTTGGGAAACTTGATGCCTCCCTGACTATGATCTCCACTCACTCGAACAGGTTCAACGTAGAATCACTGGATTGGTTCCTGTTTCGTAGACAGGTGGATGAGGAGATCCCGACACTCTCCCAGGCTTTCCTTGATGGGGATCTTCCGGCTAGGGTCTATGACAGGTTTGTGAACACTGTTTTTGCTGCCCTGGCGTTGAATGGTGCCTTCAGGGCAAGCAATCGCCAAACTGGCAGGAAGAGGGAGCCACTCTGGTGGAATAGAGAATGTGAGGTGGCTCTTGAGAGAAGGCGAGCGGCTAGGAAGAGATACCTTGCTAACCAGTCACAGGAAAAGAAAGCTGCTTTCAAGGTAGTGGACAATGAGGTCAAGGTATGTCTTCGTGAAATCAAATACCAATCTTTCAGATCCTTTTGCGAATCTCTCGACCCTGCCGGGGGTCTAGCCAAGATGTGGCGTACTTTTAGGGCTCTGGCCTCTCGTACCTCTTCCCCGCATACAAATGTGGTAACTGATCCGGAATCCCCGGTTATTAGGGAATTACAAGACGAATTGGTTCATCCAGACATCCCGCTGGTCTCAGTGGAGCCGATCTTGAATCCGGATGAGACGGATCCAATGAACCAGACCTTCTCTTGGGGTGAATTTCGGTCTGCCCTCTCTACGTGCAAAATGAAATCAGCACCAGGGATTGATGGTATAACCTACGAAATTATTAATGGGCTCTCTGACTATTCGCAAAGATTTCTGCGTGACTGATGGCTCTAGAGCCGATTATTTCAGTCACATTTCGGTTAAAATCCCAAGACCATGGTTTCAGGGGTACAGGCTCCCAAGACGATACATCAATTTAGTTACGAGACTAAGAACGTCACATGTTTGCAGGGGAGATCATTTCATAAGAATGGACTGGAATATCCCTGAGGGATGCGAATGTGGTGCCGAGTTGAAGGATCTCACGCACCTCATACATCAGTGTCGTTTGCTCGGAAGAGGCCGGCCCGGGCTACTCGGTTACATTAATCGAGTTTCCCGGATCTGCCTCCGGAGCTGTTTAATTTTAATGATCTAATTTTTAATCCCACTGTAGAATCGGTGGCTGAGCTGGGCCGTTTTTTTGGGGGGAATGAAAATCTAATATTATAACTTCAACTGGGTAATGTCCTGCTTGGGCGGTCCCTCCCCTCCCTTCCATTTCTTTCTCGTGAACTGGAGGTGACGGACTGCCATTGGGACGCCATTTTGGTTTGATTGACACAACCTGAACAGTAGTAGGTCTTTGTTGGCAGGACGGGACGCACGACTGCTCTTATTGGACTATTGATACTCACGAATTTGAAACTTCGTATTTTGATTGGAACATGGCTACCTGATTCAAGACGCCACAAAGAAAGAAAGAAAGAAAGAAGGCTTCAATTGGTTTGCATCATCATCAAAAATCACCATAATTTTAGTCATTGACTGTGACTGATATAAAAAAATTGTAAAATAATGTCAACTGAAGCAGCAAAACCTAGAAAGACTGCAGGGCGGAAAAAATCGTGGGCCTTAGTGTACTGGACAAATTGTGGTTCCAGAAATGTTGTAAAGTTATATGCTATCCTGAAATCGGAGCAGAGCGTTGGGCTGTAAGCCGTAAGTATATTTTTATCCTTGAATCTTGAAAAAATCGATATAAATTGGAAAAGTTTGTCGCCCTTAAAACTAGTAGTTGCGAAATAGAATTACTTGGTTAGAAAGTTCTGCATTTTGCTAAGTATTCGTCTTTTATAGTAGAAAGTCAATCTTTTTAGTTTCAAACTTAACTTCTTGGTTAGAAATGCATTTATTTTGTTTAAAATTCGCCTTTTTGCTTTGGAGGGCTTATTTTTCTCAATAATATCTTGAAACTGACCAAGGGATTTCTAAAAATATTTATTGCATTTTTTTAGCACTCAATCATATTTTAAAAATCGGTTTTTTATAGTAAAACTTTTTTCATTAGCACATTTCAAAGTTGATGCAAGAATATGAAAGATTCCTTGGTTCGAGACGAATCGATTGACCCATAGCACTTTTACAGTTTACCGAAGAGTAAGGAAGCTATTGTAATGCAAAATATTTGAAAACACGTTTTTTTTTATAGTAAAACATTTTTCTTCAACATAATTCAAAGTTGATAAAAGCATAAAAAACTCCCTCGGTTCGAGATGAATCGATTGAGATAAATATTAATACATTTTATTAAAGAGTAGGGAAGTTATGGTAATTTATATATTTTGAAAATCGGTAATTTTTTTAAATTTATCATTGTTTACTATAAAATAAGTCATATGGTACTTATCGTTTCCTGAATATTATTTTAAACAAGTAACAATTTTTGAAACATATATATGAAGCGTTGGATGAAGAAACAACGTAACTCAGAAAATCGTGTTTTGATATAAATCGATTAAAAGATTTCAAGCTATCATTGAACTAAGAAAATATTAATTTGAAAATAAATCCGTTCATACACATAAAGTATCAAAATCTAAAAGTGAAATCCTGTCGAGGAAAAAATATAATAAAAGGACTTTTTTGGTTCGAAATAACTTACAGCCCAGAAATATCCACCGATTTGGATAACAAAAACTGGGGGAAAAAGTGATAAGATTTATAAGAGAATTATCTAGCCTGATTTGTAAATTAGGCTTACAATTTTTTATAAATAATCAAATAAGAGGAAAAAAATGGCCATTTTTTTTCTATTTGACGTTCCCGGTGCTCGTCAATAATAGGATAATGTTTGAAATCGCCTAGGTTTCATAAAGTAAGATTAGTTAACGATGTTCCAATAATATATAATGAACAAATTTTTTATAACAAAATTATTTGTTGAAAGAATGTTTTCTACGATTATCGATAATTTTAATTTTTTTTAAATTTCTATTGCAAAACATTTGGAGAAAAACAATATAATATAACAAAATTATATAATGATGGATTCATTGAAACAAATATAATAAAGAAATGCATTATTCGGGCATTTGTCGGCAGAAAAATTATTCTTTTTCAATGCCAGTCCTTCCAGTTGGAAACTTCATGACAATTTCAGCAACATTCATGATCAGTTAAAAAAAATTTAATGACTTTTTACAACTGATTTAATAAACAAATGCATTAACCAAACCTTTGTCGACAGAAAAATTTGTTTTCTTTCATTGACAACTTTCTTAATTAGGAACTTTATAATAATTTCACCAAAATTCAGAATGTTTTGATCAACTTTATGATTTTTTCAAACAAATTCATTAAAAACAAATGCATTATTGGGGCATCTTTCGACGTTACATTCTTTTTTTTCATGTCAGACTTTTTAATTGGGACCTTCATAATAAATTCAGCAACGTTCATGATTAGTTGATAAATTTTATGATTTTCTAAAACTCTAACAACCAAATGCATTATTCGGGCATCTGCGGATGGAAAAATTAGTTTTTTATGTCAGTCTTTTTATTTGGAAACTTCATGATAATTTCAGCAAAATTCATCATTGGTTGATGAGTTTAATTTTTTTTAAAAACAAATTCAATAATAAAATGACTTATTCGGGCTTCTGTCAATGGAAAAAAGTTTTTTTTTCATGTTAGTCATTTTAATTGGGAACTTAATGATAATTTCATTAACCTAAGCCGGGTTAGGTTGTTTTTTCACCCAACGCTTCAAATGTGGTCGTGTTTAACACTTTTATTATATTTTTTTATTTTGCAGAGTGGGCATGCAAGAGAGCAGACAAGACAATTGACTTGTCCGAATACATACAGTGTATCAACAAATTCATTGCCAACAAGCGACGTTCCGGGAAGGAAAAGAAGAAACGGTCACTTGCTTCAAGTGGTAAACAATCACTTGCCACAATCAGTGACAACATAACTAAAATGTAATCACTTATGAATAAATTCATAACGACCGTAATCAATGTGTTATCGTTCAATTTGTGGATTTGATGTCCGAGCAGCCGTATTATTACACCACGCATGCAATCTGAAAATCAGTGTATCGAGAAATCCTCACCCATTAAAACAACTATTATATACAAGGCAGACCTTTACAAAGTTTTTGTGTCAAAAGTATGTGAGACATTCTTTCGAAGTAAGATATATGTTCTATTCTATTGACTATGTTAAATATACATAGGAAAGGATGCACATAATAAAAGCCTTCACGTATACAAATTCAATTTTATTTATTTATTAATTTATACAATATTATTATCGATGCAGAGAACTTGATAAATATACATAAGATCCAGTATTCAGTTTCAATTTCTTACTCACAATGCATAAAATGTTCTAATTACATATACACATGGATGTCAAGTAATCGAGTAATCTTGAAACTAGTGTGCAGTTTTATCACATTGAATAAAAACTTTGAATTTATGACGAAAAATTATGCAGAAATTTCCTGAGCTGTCCCTGGCATAACATAAACATCGCACCAGAATTGGTCTTGAACAAATTAGATTAAAAGGGCTGTGCGTGTATTTGGTCAATGATTCATTTTTTCACTTTGGCTCTAAATTATCAGGTGGATCATTTGGATACCTAATTGAATTTCAATAATTATGGATATTTACTGGTTATGAGTGAAAATTACAGATTACTTTCTGATTTGATGCCGTGAGCAATTTCGGACTAATTTAAATTGAGTGAGTTGCGGAAAGAGTTTTAATGTATAGCATGGTTGTGAATGACATGATTGATCCAATGATTAATAGCAGGATGATTAAGATTAGTGAAAACATCAGGATCTTCTCCAAACATCATTCCTTTCACTGTGGACATGACACCAATAAGATGAGGAGTCTGTAGTGGAGGAAATCGGACCGCTAACGGGCCTCCTAAATCGCCAATACAAGTGCCTCTTCTTTTGGTTGTATCAAGAGTACAAATGTCCATATTTGAAATGAGAATGCGTCTCTGGTAAATACGAATACACTCTGCCAGTGGAATTATGTATAGTCGGGTTTGCCTCAGCTTCTCAGGATATTGAGCTGTATGCCTGAAATGTGAGCGGCAAATAATAAGTACACTCCACGCCCGATAGAACGACTTCCGGCTTACGATATTCCTAGAATTGCTGGCCCACACAGTTTCCCAGCTTGCGGGGCGAGAGAGGATTGCCGCTTATGCTCAAAACACCACCAGCGCATCTTAAAGGCGCAGTGCGCGGGTACGCATGTGAGGAGATTGCGCAATATCAGGAAATGGTCACACGGTCTGACTGTTTACGTTTGAGGAATCCAATTGAGGATCAAGGCCAATGCGAGGCAACCATCGAAACTCTTCTTATATCGGACGTGGAGTGTAATGAATTTCTTTGTGTAACTTCAAGATGTTTAAAACATTTTGGATAACTTACCATAAATTTGCCGGCTGTGTGCATCCCCATCCACTAAAAGTACCATACGCTATATGGGGTACAACTCCAAGAAAGAGACTAATTGGCCTATTAGGACTTCGCTGGAAGTCGAAATGTGGAGAAACTTCAAGCAAAACTGTGAAAGAAATAATAATTAGAATTAGACTGCAACGAATCAGGCACATTCAAATACAATTTTTTTTATTGAAAACTTCTTTTCTAGTCAATCGACTTTTAAGAAATCCTTTTCCACATAGAAGGAAGAAAAATTCTATGATCACCTAGTATTGGACTGGGTACCACTACTACTCTTCTTTCGATAGTGTGAAGGGTTCCGCTGTTCCTCATTTCTGAACCAGATAAAATAGTGTAGCTTCTAAAACTACCGAATAATGGTGGAAAAACACAAGATGCAGAAGTTAGCACAAATACGGCCGATAGTATACTACCTGCGCACACGCTTTCATTATGGTTTCGAATATTGACAATGTACGGAGCATTTTCAATCCATATTGGTTGACCTGCGTCACTTCCATCTTTATCTAGATTAATTACACGCTTTTGACGAATGTGAAGCTGTGAAGATTCCTCTGCAAGCATTATGTACATTTATTTATTACTATCATTTATTATAGACAACAGTTGTATTAATGACTTTTCCCCCACCCTTCCTTACCATTGTCCCCTTTCCCTTACCCAGCTTATTTCCTCGTTCACCCTCTGCATTTACCTTCTCCCCTTTCCGATTTCCTATTTTCCTTTTCCCCCATTTTTATGCCTTTCCCTTTTACCCGGCCATCTAACCGTGGCTGCTGTTCTAAGTCCCCTTTTCCCTTTTTTTCTAGAAATAAATAGAATACCGCTATATAAACTTGAAATTTAAGCAGTAGTACATTGAAGATCAATAAATACGTGATTGTTATTAAAAAAAAAAAATTCCGCGACTGGAACTATGGCCCAAATTAATTATCATAGCTTTGAATGCTCTTTTGGGACACACTCCACAGTAAAAAATGGCGGCTTATAAGAGTTAAAAAAATTATTCGAGCTTCTATAATTTCATAATTTATCATTTTCTTTTCAGGGAAATAAGTGCACTGAATGAACAATAGCTTAATGAATGATACAAAAATGAATGTTAAAATAATAAATAAATACTTGATAAATCACACGAATGGAAGATTAGTAAAATGACGAATACGTAAGGAATGAATTTTTTGTTGTAAAGTTTTATTTTAAAAAATTAAACTAATGGAATATTTTCAATTTTCAACAAGTGCCGACGATGATATTCCTAAACCAGTTTGATTGTCGAGAAAATAGACAATCTGTATGAAAATCTTGCTGCAGCAAATTAAAAAATTCAGAATGTCATACGGCGAAGCATATAAAGTAATTTAAAGTTTTTTTAATATACAGCCATATTGGATCCTCCATGTTGGTTTTAAAATTGTTTACTCTAGATTCCTAATCAGAAAGGCCAAAAACCCCATGATACTGATTGTCCCCTAAATTCAAATTTTTTTTAGCATACTCGACTGCCATATTTGATCCGCCATTAATTATTCAAGGTTGTTTTTAAGCATACTTGAACGCGATATTTTTATCAGACAGGTTCTACACTTTTAGTCGCAGAATCTCCGAGTTGTGAAAAATATTTTTACAAAGAATAGCAAATATTCCATGCAAAAAAATGATAGTGCTACAAATTTGAAAAAGGACGTAACAATGTAAAATATTTCCTTCTGAAATGTTATACTTTATTTGTGATTTTAAAAAGATGAAGTATCAATCACAATATATTAAACACTAGAGAATTATAATTCGAAGCACTGCAAATGGAACAATTGGCAGAATGTAAAATTATGTCATTAAAATCCCCAGAATTGAACAATTTGGCAATTGAACAATATTAAAAAATATATGTATATTTTTTAAGATATTCAAATTAGGATGTAAATCATATTGGGTACACTTACCACCACAATTAGAGAGAACTACGATTACAAGAAGTAGAGTGCTGATAAGAATCTTCATGATTTTTCTACATAGTTTTTATAGATGGATTCGGCAATCGGTGACTGGTAAGTTTGGAATATATTCACTGCTAATTATCTTGATTTGATATGACGTAGCTTTATCGTCACCCGCAAAATTTCTAGAATTATCAAAATTTACAATATGTCTAGAGTACATGATGAAAGAAATAAAACATATTTTGCAAAAAAAATTAGTCCGGTGGATGAGGTAACTAATCATGCATTTTTTATTACAAACGGAGGAATTATTTTTTTCGTGTATTTGCAGCTCAAGGAATTATGTTCAGGATGGGGGGCAATCGACATGATGATATTATATCATATAAATTTACTATGACATCTGGAACTTTCCACCACTTTTCAACTAAAGAATGTATCATACATATGGACAACTGCGTAGTTTTCCAAATAAGCACATAACGACAATCTTCAGATACTGATTGGTTATTTACCTTACGAGGTCTGTCCGGAAAGCATCCAACCTTGTACTCGAGCCAGGTACACTTTTTTAAGCAATAATATTTGATATATTGTTGATTTATTGAATAAAAAACATGGAATCTTGCGTAAGATTATAAGCCATACTTTTATAGAGGCGTGATTGGGCATAAGCTTCATTGGACGTAGCTTCTCTTAATGTTAGGAGGCATGCTTTTTTGAGAGTATTTACGATGTTTGAACTGCAAGAGTAAATTTCCTCTCCTAGAGAATGAAATATTTATTATTACGATTAGGACAAAATAATACCTCGGGTGCAGCTTCTCTTTATATTAGTATATACGTCTGAGGCTATCGTACATTGTAAAAAATTTCTGTTGGAACTTTCCAATAAATGTATGGGAAATTTATTTCCGAGTCGTAAGGTACGATCCGATAAATGATATTTTAGTCTTGAAAGTCTAGAAAGTTTAGAAAAAAAATCGAAATTCACAGGCACGCAGAATTGAACCCTGAACAGACAAGGTGGAAAGTCGAGTGTGCTACCACTAGTCTGGCCAGGCACAATTATCATCTTACTTAAATAGAGAATCATTAATTCGCTAGATGGGCTAAAGTGATTCTATGGGAAAATACCAATACCTGTGACAGATTTAATAATAGATTCAATGCTTTCACGATGATTCATAATGATAAATTAAATTTTTTAATTTCATAGCTTTTTCGGGTTGCAATCGTGTTCGAAACTATAAATGTTGCCGACGTTTCGTGAACATTACAGTTCTCTTATTCAGGGCTGAACTGAAACTACAGTTTCAGGTTATCTTGTTCTTATATATGTATCCTCTACAATGCCTATGATTGGTCAGAGCGCCCCATGGTGGGGTCTGGTCGAACTTGATTGTCCAATCAAGTTTCTTTTGAAAACCCGGGAGGACGGAAAGCCGAATCGAATTGGTATTATATCCATTGTTCCTATTGATTTTATAAGGGTCTTTTGAAATTTCGATTGCTTCTCTCTGTTTTCTTGGGATAAAATTGTACGTTTTTGCGATGACGGTTGTTTTGTCAAATAAAATGCTACGTCCTGTTTCGATATGATGCTCAGCTAGTGCTGATTGCCTGAACTGTTTTAGCCTGACTTTACTCTTATGTTCCTTTACAAGTTGCCTCACCGCCATCCTGGTTTTTACAATATAGACTTTGCCAGAAGAGCAAGGGATTTTATATACTCCCGGACATTGACAGGTGCCTTTTTATTTTTAGGGTTGCTTAGAAGTTGTCCTATTTTCGCAGGTGGCTAAAATATAGTTTGGATATCTTGTTTGTTGAGAATTCTTCCTATTTGTTCTGTGACACCTTGACTGTAGGGTAGGATGGTGGTCGTTTTTCTCTCTATTTCTTTAGTAGGTTGTGTTGACTTGTTTTTTTAGTGTATTTTGTTATTGCTTTATGAATTTGTTTGTGTAATCGTTTTGTATTAGGATTTGTTTAACACTTTGTAGTTCCTTCTGTAAGTTATCTTTATCTGTTATGGAGAAAGCTCTGTATACAAGGGAGTTGATGACTGATTGCCTTCGAGATGGGTGGTGGTGGGAGGAGGGATGTAGGATTGTAGGTAGGATGTAGGTATCTGTTTTTTCGGGTAGGTTTTCTGTAAACTTCATGTCCTAATGTGTCATCAGATCTTTTGTAAACTAGCATGTCCAAGAAAGGCAATTGTCCGTTTGTTCAACGTAACGGCTCCATTGGAGATCCCACTGCTGCTCCTGAGGTTTGTTTGTAGAATTGGTTATTGAAAGAGAAGTAGGTATTAGTGAGATAGTGTTCTATCAAAGGTATGAGATTGGAGGGGGATTGGATAAACGTATCCCAGCTAAAAATTCATGTACAGGAACCTCAGAGGATACAGGACACGAACCTGCACACGAACCTGTACAGTACACTCCCGGTAACTTCCAGTACGACGCGGCTCTAGGGGAGTATAATTGCAAGAATTCGGCACTTATGGGGAGTTAACCACTTGCCAGAGTGCTCGATCTGTTAATAACAGGTCGAGATCTGAGAAAAAATATAAAAATGATGAATAAGAATTAAAAATCAAAACAAGAAATGAGGTAAGGATTTGACGATAGACAATTTGTGGTTACCTTAGTAAGAAGCAGAAGTGATGTTGAGAATGTGTTTTAAAAAAGGTGCAGAATGTAAGAAATAAACAACAATGTCGCTAAAATTTTTAAAAGCTTATGAATATTTGAGAACAGAATCTGGTTGCACTCCCCAAGTGCTTCAATAGCACAAGTGCGAAGCTTTATCTCTGCTTCTTGTTGCCATTTCATTTTCCATAGGTCAAACTCTGCTTCTAGACAATCCCATTCTAACAAATTTTTATAAACTTCAAGGGCATCTATTTCAAAGTTAGAATCGTTTTTCGGGATCGTTGGTACTGTGGTTTGCTGAATGCTGTTGTCTATCTGCCATTCGTGGGATTCTTACTTCTTCATTTACAGTCTTGAGTAAATCTTGCGCAGTTTTAAAAATCACTGCAAATTCTGTATCGACATTCGCAGGAATGTCTTCAAAAGACTCTGTACTTATCCCGACGTGTTGTAAAGCCATACAACATAAACTTACAACAAAATCGCTGGCAATAATGGATCTTAAATAAGATGTCGCGCTTGATGATGCAAAATCCGTATTAGAACTTAATTCTTCCAGAACTCAACAATAGCTTCGAAAATTTCTTCGAATCTTATCAACCCATCGTGATTATCAATCCGTCGAGTTTCGCACATTGCGATAAGGTTTTTCCATTTTTTTCAGGAAATTAAAAAAAAACCTTTTCCTTCAAGCACTGAGTTCGCTTTGCAGAGGACTTGAAGAAATTCCCAACAGATTTTATAACACCAACAGTGTTTCGAGCTGACTGAATTTGGCAAGAATGACATAGAGCCAGATTTAACGAATGAGAGCAGCAATGCACATATAAGGCTTCTGGATAAGACTTGCGAATTACTGCCTAAACACCATTAAAACAGCCTTTCATCGCAGATGCGCCGTCATAACCTTGGCCAATCAAATTTTGGCAATCAATCCCTAAGCCTTCTAATGCAGAGAGAATTGTCTCAGCTATATACGCACCCTTACTATTTTCAACTGAAACAAAAGTTAAAAAATATTCACGCAAAATAAAAATATTTCCTTCAGGCTCAACGTATCGTAAACAAATCGACATCTGTTCCTGGCGTGAAGCATCAGTCGCTTCATCAGTTAGTATAGAAAAACACTTAGCAGAATTCATCTTTTGAACCAATTGTTTTTGGATAATTTCACCGCATACTGAAATTAATTCATTTTGAATGGACGGACTTAAGTATGTACAGTTCAACGACATACTTTCTAAGTGTTCTATAAGATTTAGATCTCCACAATTTCTCCGCATCCGTAGAATCGCTCGAAAGTTACCGTCATTTATTTCAAGTTCCGGATCATCTGTTTTAATCTGATTTGCATCGCATGATCCTCTTAAGGCTAATTCTTGCCTGCCGCACAGTATAATCGTTTCAATAATAGGAATAAGTTTCTTTCTATTTTTGGCTATCTGCTTAGAGCATTCAGAATCAATCTGATATATTTTAAATTCTTAGCCTTTAACACACATTCTTTATGGTACTGGTGTTCATTGTGGCCTTTAAAATCTCGTGAAGCGTCTTCCCACTTGCTGAGTGGATGAGTAACAAGCGACTTCAACTCTTGTTCCAAGCCTTTGCCTGCGCAATTTTTGGCAAATGATACACAGTTCCTTGATTTGGTTTGGTTGTGTAAACCAGCTACTCGAAACGATGAATCCATTGTAACTGAAACTTCAGATTTCTTCTGCCGTCACATACAGGAAACTTGAATGATTTTCCCGGCATCCAAGGCGATTCCAATAATCTATATTTTAAATCATCGTCAATGTTGTTCTTCAATCCTACATAGTTACCCAAATCTAAAAGATTTCTATGGTCTAGAATATCATTCCGAGAAGTGACATCACCCAAATTAGAACTGGTCGCTGGAAAGACAGTTTTTTCTTGTACAGCACTAGAACTAGTACTATTAATTTCCATTTTTTCCTCTTCAACACTGGAACTAATATTGGAAATGTCAATATCAGTTTGGGTAATTGTGAACACTGATTTTAAGGAAAACCATTTTTGTCTCCATCTCTTATATCGGCTTCTTCCTTATGCTTTTTTCATGATTATTACAATTAAGGATCAGAGCCACCTTTCTTAGTGCTTCTTATTTATTATCCCAATTTTTCAACTCGATGTGGCTATTAGTGTGAAAATAAGTTGACAAATAGAAAAAGAGCCAGTAAAGTAGGAATCTGGTCACGTGACACACTCATCACATGGCCTTAATAAGGGTTCTCTTGAGAACAATAATGAAGTTTACATGTCTAGTTTTCACAAAAGTAGCCGATGTGTTGATACTCTTTTTCTTTGATTTTGGCCTCTCGAGTGATCAGATAATCATTTATGTCAATATAAAATGACGTAACTTTCATTAAGCTTCTTATTTAGAAAGCTAAATAGCCATACCGTATGTTAAATACTTACCTAAAAATCTTAGTTCTTCACGACGGTCATCCAAATAAACTAATGTGAGTACGTACAGCACAGTACGTACTTTGATTACAGGCAATGCAAAAACTACAGCACATAATCAGCTGATGACAACCATACAATCCAATCTAACACCTCTTAAGAGTCTAAAGATGCATTCCCAGGTACTTCACTCAGGGTCCCATGAAGGGGAATAGTGGAATAGTCGTCCAATAAAGTATAATTGCTTTGGAGTTCAACAAAATCCTCCAACTCCAAAGCAATCACCTCATTGGTCAACTACTATTCTAGTCCCTCGTGGGACTGCACCCTGAGAATTTCTGCAGGATGCCATTCGCTGAATTATTTGGTGATGAAGTAGCGAATGAACACAGTGCAGTAAATAAGCGTGGCGTACTATAACAGCAGTGGGACCGTTCTGAAATATAAAGTCGAACGGGCCTCTCTTTCTATCCCCACGATTTAGAAAAAGAGTTCCGTTACATTTTCGACTTTCGATACGGCCCCGGAGCAAAGAGCCCGGAGTAACACTACTACAGCGTCAAACTTGGCGTAAAACGCAAAACATGAAATCACTGGACACTTCAACCAATTATATTCTCGTAGTGATTTACAGAAACGCTATCATTAGCTGAAATGTCTAGTTGTTATTGGTTGGCTGCTTTTGTAGTACATTTACCCATTGTAGATGGTGCGAAATTTCATCACATTTTTTCCCACAGAATTCATTTATCACTGACTCAAAGATATTATAGGTATATATGTATTTACTCTGACCTTGTTAAGAATTTCGAGGGGGGGGGGGTCAAACCCGCATTATCCCCCCTGGCTATGGCCTTGTGTCTATATCTATATCGGACTAACAACTGTATGCTTTTGTAGGTTATGTTCACAAAAAAAAGTATCGAAAAGCTTGCCCAAATGTTCACGGAACTCGTTATGGCAATATAACTTCAACACACCTTTTGTTTTTTCTTTCCAAAGCTGTTGAATATACGCTTCACTAATATCAAGAATATCACAGCACGTACGAAATAACTGATGTGGGATAGCGCGGGACTTTGCCACGTTGAGGTCCTGCGGCTTTGCGGGATGTCTATACGAATTTTCAACTACATTTGAATGAATTTCATTTCAATTCCGTCGATGAACGAGATTTCAATCACAAGAGTGGTTGAAAAGTTGTTGAATTTTCAACATATTTCTAACAGTGTATTCGTTCCATTCCAACTAGATGCGTTTATTTCATTTTCTTCCAAATCCTCGTAGCTCTCAATTCTACGAATAACAGAAAGAATGTCTTGATTACTTTCTGCGATAGGAACCTCCATTTCTTTCATCGTTTTTTCATTTATCTTGTTGATCGTCATTTCCGGTTATTGATACTGAACTTTTGATAGCAGAGGTTTCCAGCACTTTGCCACAGTACTTGGTGAAACGTTCTGCCCAGAATTTTTCAGCCAATAAATGGCATTTTTTATTGTTACAGCTTACATGGCTTCAATGACATTGAATCCCATATCTTGTCGAAGTAAAATTGTGCAAAGAAGCAGACTGGCATAACCTTTTTTCGTACTTCCAATTACGCCTTGATCCATAGGTTGCAGGATGGAAGTCGTATTGAGTGGTAAAAAGTGGACTTTGATGCCTTTAACTGAAAGCACATCTGATGCGGGGTGAGCTGAACAGTTTTCTAATCAAAGCAATGCTTTCATGGGTCATTTTCTTAATTTGAGAAACTTTCGAATTGCGGAAACAAAATGTTCTTTCAACCACGATTCAGGAATAGAACCAGTCATCCACGTTGTCTTTTGACTATTATAGATGGCGTAGAATGTCTGGTGCAACGTTTTTCAATGCTCGAGGTTTTTCTGAATTTCCCTATGACAAGTAAAGGCAACTTTAGGGAGCCGTCAGAATTACTGCAAACCATTACAGTAATACGCTTATTATTTTGCGTTAGGCCTGCTGTATAATGATCCTCTTCGTCTGCAAGTGTTCTTCGTGGGAGCAATTTATAATAGACTGCTGCCTCGTCTCCATTAATAATGGCAATAAATTATCTTCTAGTATTATTTCTGCTATTTCGACATTAAATTCTTCTGCAGCCTTCACATCAGCAGAAATTTTCTCGCCTGATACAGTTAACTGGCGAATGCCGTATCTTCCTTTCCATCGAGTCAACCACCCATCGCTTGCACAGAACTTTTCTCTTCCTCCTAATTCTCCATGTAATTCGAGCCCCTTTTCTAAAAATATCAAAAACAAGAAATCAAATAAATCAATAATAATAAATAAATGAAATTTAAGAAATACAAAGAGAAAACTAATTTTAACAATACCTTTCAAAATAGGTCTCGAACTTGGCAATCCTCTCAGTCTCGTATTAACAAACCACATGTGTGTAAGACTTCATGCATCTTGTCGTTTGGATTTTCTCGAAGTCGTTTTGTGTTACCACCTCTCTCGTTGCATTTCTGTATATGAGAACGTTTTTTCTTCCACTCAAAAATGGTACTCGAATCAATGCCATATTTGGAGCTGATTTCCTTCGTTGGAATCCCTTCATCTAATTCCTTCAAAATGTCAACTTTCTTTCCTGCGTCAAGATTAGGGCATTTTCTATTCGTGATATTTCCAGAATATTTATCACTCTTAGATTTATTCAAACTTTGAAGGACATTTTTGTCCATAGCTCCTTTAATTTCAGAAAGATTGTTTTTAGGAGAACCTACCGTTTGAGAATCATTTGTTTTCTCAATAGAATTTTTGGTTTCGCAAGGATTTTGGCTCCAGAAGTAGAATCAGTCTGATTTTCAATTTCCACTATTATCATTTTGAGGACACGTAGGAAATTTGTGAAGTTTGTTTTCAATTATTTTATTTTTATCTATTTTTAGTTTATTTTTAATTAACTTTCTACAAGAAATTGTTTTTGAAAATTATTTTTCTGAATAAATAAAATAACTGCGATTCCGAAACATTGACGAAGAGTGCACCTACAATAATAATAACTTTAAATTTTTATTTATTTTATTCAATTTTTATTTATTCAAAGGTTATGTTAGCGCTTCATGTTCAAATACTTACCATTTTCGTCTTCTGCGAGCTCGATTTTTCCTTTTTTTCCGAACAAAAATGTACATTGTACACATAACCGTTACACTCCAAAACAGTCCATATCCACAAATAACCGGCTACGGCGAACGGGTAAAATTACACTCTCACATGCAATCAACATAGCCAGCCTATAACCACGCTGCGTTGGAGCTTGTACTTTCAGACATGCGCAGAGACTCGCAGTTGCTTAAGTGGGAGACACAATGGAGTGTGCGTTAAAATACGTGTGGAGGAGAAGTGGAAGAAGGTAGAACTTACAGAGCTTGCAGTTAGCGGGAGTGTACTGTACATGTAATCTTGACGGCTACTGTACAGAAATTTGGCGAAGGAAACTGTACTGATCCTATAAAGGAACCTGCATGCAAGCCAGTCTTCGAATAATTCTGGAGAGATTCCTTCACAGAGTGAATTAAGACGCAGGTTCGTGTAAGGGAACTTGTTCAGGATCCTATACATGAACTTGCATAGAAAGTAAACCATGAAGTTTTGCTAGTGGGTTGGCTCTCTCGATAGTAAGTTCGATCTTTAAGGGAATAAAAAGAAAACCCAACCAACCTAAGATCACTTTAAGACCAGTCTCAAACAACATTAGACGTAAGATATATATTTCATTATATTAACTATAACGATAATCCTTTTCCTAAAACCAGTGTACAGACTGTACAGTTTTATTACTCCGAAAGAAATCTTTAAATTCGTGACGAAAATTTGCCATATCAGAATAAAAGGGTTGGGTCTGTTTTGGGCCATGCTAACATTTCAGCACCGTGAATGTTATCCGAAAAACATTGTGGATACTGAAGATTTACAATGTGTATTCAGATTTCATGAAAGAAACAATGAAATATCCGCAAAGCGAAAAAAAATCAACTTTAAGAATTAGATTTATATACTATTACGATTGACGACTTTATTTCGCAACTTTTGATAATACTTCCTGTCATCAATGGGGTGTGGAAGAAGTTAAAACTCTTTCTTTGTGGCGAAATGGTAGAAATTGAGGAAAACTGCTGTTGATCAGAATAAGGTACGCCTGACCGAGATGTTTCGTGGCGAGGGGGAGAACTTCAACGATGAGCTTCCTACGGGGATGAATAAAAGCTCCCTGTCTGGACTTTCCAAACTCCTTTCTAGCCTGCGAAAAAGTTCCGTCGCCGAGGGGAGATTTTCGGTCGGGGGCTCGGCTAGAGCCGGGATTGTTAATGCTTCTAGGCGGACGCGGGGTGGAGCGAGAGGGGAGAAACTCGGTGGAAATTCCGGAATTCGCTCTTTCAGAATTCCGACTGAATAAAATGCCGGACCTTCCGGGTCGTATTCCGGACCGAGAGAATCTAACCAGCAATCGGGATACTGCGGGTCGTATTTCGAACTGGCGGAAACCGGGCGCGGAGACGGTAGCCTGGGTGGAGAAAGGGTACCGGGATTTAACGACTTCGTGGTTACGGAAAGGGGAGGCGGAGATGAAGACACAGTGGGAAGGGCGGAATTTGCTACTTCCTGAGACGTGAGGAGCTGTTGCTTCTTACTATTCCTCCGTCTGCGATTTAGTCGTTTCCGGGGTTTTCCAGGACGCTCGTAGGATTTCTGGCATACTATTTCATGAGGTACACGAGATGCTTCGAAAGATGGACCTACCGGTGGGAAATAAGAGACAGAAGGCGTGAATGAAACAGGCCGAAAATGCTGCTGCTGCCACACGGGATTACGATCACCGGGGCGTATTGATTGGTTGAACGAGTACATGGAAGACTAAAATCAACCTGACATGGTGATGAAGAAAACTCAAGAAAACAAAAATGGTGCGCGCGAAGGGAGGGAAAACAGGAAAGAAAAAAAAACGAAGGAGTAAATAAAACAGAAAATAAAAGATATAAATCGCGACCCGAAAAATAAAAACCAAACGCTGATGGAAAACCTCCGACACCATCGAAGTTGGAAGATTCTGGATCCTGGATGACTTCTTGTTAAATTGGCTGGACGCTAAAAGCTCGACTGGAAATTTTATGGTTGATGAAAAAGGGAAAAATGGTGGAAATAAAAAGAAACCGAAATTTGAGAACTGTAAATACTGGATTTAATTATAATGTTAGGGATACAATTCTAATCGAACGATTAGTCGGCGTGAAAATCCTTGTCTAAAAATCCGACTCGCTTCTCGCTCGACAAGCTACTAACTCACCGCTCACGATTTTTTTTCCGATAGAAACCGTCGAGACAGTTGAAGTCTACATGAAAACATTTGAAAATCTTGTTTCTCAAACAAACTCATTGTGTTATTCCTCACTAGCAACCGAAAAGTCGAGAACCATCTTTTATTTGAAATAAATGAAAGTTGAAATAAATTCGCGGCAAACGTGAGCTTGAGATTTGAAAGATCCAATTTCCGAGGATAAGTTGGCCGACTTATTTTCGGAAAAACGGAAGGCTCAAATCGCAAACCATGCTTGAGGATTAAGAAGATGGTCGTTGAAAATATGAGATATATCACTGTAGTCAATCGATTTCAAGACTACTGTTTTACTGCCGCTCCGATTAATCAGAGAGATTTTTTGTTATAAATAAGTGGCCCATTTCGCAATACTACAAACTGAGAGCGTTCGTGAAAAGGTTTCAACCCCTCAAAAAGGCAAGCGGGTCTCGCGGGCCCGGTGGGTCACGTTTTTCGAGTTACAAAAAGTTGTGTATGGATTGAGGGCTTGTGCATGGAAATTACTTTTGATGAAGTCTAAATACATCAAAAAATTAGGGTACTGCGAAAATTCCATCTGTGGTGTGCTCCACGGAAACGTATATATTTTTTACATACACAAAAAGGCAAGCCGGGCCTAGCAGACCCGCTACTCATTGGAACATCAGCTATGATTACCGTGATGAAAAGAGAATTCATTACACTCACTTTTGCATAAAAAAAGCAGTTTTGACGAATGCATTTCAGTTTTTACAGATATTTTTTAATGCTTTCAAGGACTCATCTTTTTTTGCTGAAATACATCTACGGCTCGCCTGTGCCATACAATTTTTCTCACGAGAACGCTTTCACATTTTTTTTCCACGTTCATTAATAACTGCAAACAGAAATATCATTATATTACTCAGAAAATTTGTAATTATAAAGAAAAATGATCAAACTTCTTCGGGTTTTCTACGCTTTTACTGGAAAAAGGGGTTTAAGTTTCAACGAGAATGAGAGGCGTAGCTTGCCTGCAAATGTAAAGATTTTAGCTTGCCGTCATAAGGGCTAATGTGCAACATGGTTGTTAATGACAACAGTAATCCATTCATTGATATCGGGATGATTAAGATTTGAGAAAACATCAGGATCTTTCCCAAACTTCTCTGCTCTTAAGGCGGACATTACACCAAGAAGATGAGGAGCCATTAGAGGAGGAAATTGGACTGCTAGGGGGCCTCCTAAATCGCCAATACAAGTGCCTCTTCTTTTAGTTGTATCAAGAGTACAAATATCCATATTTGAAATAAAAAGACGTCCCCAGTAAATACGGACACACTCTTCCAGTGAAATTATGTATAGTCGAGTTTGCCTCAGCTCCTGAGGATATACAGCAGTGTGCCTAAAGTGTGAAAGGCAAATTATAAGAAATGCGTTTTTTTTATAACTTCATAATGTTCAAAATATTTGCGATTACTTACCAGTAATTTCCTGGTTGTGTGCATCCCCAGCCTGTAAAAATACCATACGCTATATGCGGAACGACTCCGAGGAAGAGACTAATTGGCCTATTTGGACTTCGCTCGAAGTCAAAATGTGGCGAAACCTCAAGCAACGCTGTAAAAAAGATCTTGAATAGAATTCGAGTGTCATTAATCAGGCATATTTGAATAAAAAAAGTTTTTCAACCAGAACTTCTTTCTCAGTCAATCGATTTTTAAGAAAACTTTTTTTACATGAAAGGCAAAAACATTTAAGGAATTACCATGTATTGGACTGGGGTCCACTACTATACTCCCTTCGATAGTGTGAGCAGTTCCACTGTTTCTTGACGCTGAACCAGATAAAACAGTGTAGCTTCTCAAGCTACCGAAAAACGATGGACGAACACAAGATGCAGAAGTTAACACAAATACAGCCGATAATATGCTACCTGCGCATACACTTATATTATCTTTTCGAATATTGACAATGTAGGGAGCGTTTTCAATCCATATTGGTCGACCAGCGTCACTTCCATCTTTATCTAGATTAATTACACGCTTCTGACGAATGTGAAGATGAGAAGATTCCTCTATAAGAATTATATAAATTATTTTATTAGTATCACTTCACATAAAAGTACTAGATAGGTATCAAATTAATACGGCAAATGGATCAAAAGCATGCAACGTTTTGATACCTATATTCATAATCAACTTGATTCAAATTTTGAGATCAATTATCTGTCATCAAAATTCAACTACTCAACACATTATGAAATTATTGAAACCTCCTACCTGAATGATGAACATGATTGAAACCTTGAATTTGGCAGAAAAGAATGCTTTTCGAAAATCATCAACTGAAAGGCGTTCAGAACTGAAATTTAATTACCTTGATAATTTTTCGAAGGTCTTGTCATTCTAGGAAGTGAATCTGGTATCTAGGTGCTTGAAATACATTTTCCCCGACGAAGATGTGTTCACGATAGAAATTTAAGATTCTTTAACCGTTTTTCGAAGGCCTAGTCAACCTCAAAAGCAAACCTAGTAGTCTTGATGTTCAAAATATATCTTCGAGGATGGTGTGTTCACAATAGATATTTGAAATTCCTCGACGTTTTCTCAAAGGTATTGTCCCTCTATGGAGTAAACCTGATGTAGTCCAGGTATTTAAAAAACATCTCCGAAGAAAGTGTATTCATAATAGAAATTTAAGATTCTTCTACGAAGTGAACCTGGTAGTCCAGGTGATTTAAATATATCTTTCTCGAGAAAGTTGTGTTCGTAACCGAAATTCAAGACACCCTCATGGGGTTTCGAAGGTCTCGTCATTCTCAAAAGTAAACCTGGTAGTCTGGGTATTCAAAATACATCTTCTTCGAGAAATGTGCGTTCAGACCTGAAATTTTATTCACCTTGACCGTTCTCCCAGGGTCTTGTCGTTCTAAGAAGTAAGCCTGGTATTTAAATTGTTTAAAATTCATCTTCCCTTGGAAAGTTGCGTTCAGAACTGAAGCAGGAGGCACGTTGGACTCACGAGGTTGTTTTATTTGAAACACCGGGACTACCGAGGTCACTTCCTAAAAAGACGAGACCTCCGAAAACCCATGAGGTTGTCTACAATTTTAGTTGTGGTCACAACTTCCTCGAGGAAGGTAAATTTTAAACACCTGGACTACCGGGTTTATATCTTAGAATGACGAGACCTTTGAAAACCCAGGAGGTTGACTGCAATTTTAGTTATGAACATAACTTCCTTGAGGGAGGTGTATTTGAAACACCTGGACTACCGGTCTTACTTTTAAGAATGAAGAGAGCTTCGAAAATCCAGGAGGTTTACTAAAATTTTAGTTATGAACACAACTTTTTCGAGGAAGGTGCATTTTGAGTATCTGGCCAACCGGGTTTATTTTTGAGAAAGAAGAGACTTTCGAAAACCGATGAGCGTGTTTCAAATTTCAGTTACGAATGCAACTTCCCCCAGGAAGATGTATTTTAAACACCTGGACTATCGACTTTACTTCTTGAAATGACGAGACCTTCAAAAAAAGATCAGCGTGTCTTAAATTTCAGTTATGGACACACCTCTCGAGAAGGATGTACTTTAAACACCTGGACTACCAGGTTTAATTCTTAGAGGACGAGACCTTGGAAACCCGATCAAGGTGTTTTTAATTTCTGTTACGAACACATCTTCCCCTTGGAAGATGTATTTTTAAACACCTGAACTACCGAGTTTAATTCTTAAAATGACGAGAGCCTCGAAAACCCATGAGGTCGTCTAAAATTTTAGTTATGAACACCGTTCATCGTATTTTAAAGTATACGATTGCAATCCTTTTGATACTATTGATACTGAAAGCATTCTGCCCTATTTCAAAAAATGAAAATTTTATATTTTTTCAATGACTTACCATTTTCTTTTTTGGGAAACAAACGCTCTAAATAAATAAAGAGTAGCTTAATGAATGATACGGTAATAAATAATGAAATAATAAAGAAATGGATGATAAATAACATGAATGGGAGATTGATGAAATAATAATCGATTAATTAAATGAAGAAGGTGGTAAACCAAAATTATGTTACTAACAATAGTTATTTGATATTTGGTGTTTTGCAAACTTCTTTACAACATATCTTAATTTGTATCCAATCTCAGTAAACAACGGATCTTTTCTTTCGCTGAAATATTCTTCATAATTTGACTTATTGCATTCTATCATAAATAACTTGTTTATTCATCAAAAAGAGAATTGCTTTCATCAAAATTCTTGTAATAAATATGTAGAGAATGTTTAATAGAAAAAATAAGCCATTGTTCATTAAGATTGAACGAGACTTTTATTTATTTAATAGGATTGTTGCATGATTTACATCAATGTAATTTTGTAATACTATATTATCTGCACCAATTGAGACTGGCGAATAAAAAGTGTGGTGTAAATACTTTATTTCTGAGAAAATCGGAAAATATATAGAAGATATACACTGGAACCTAGATTTCCGTAAACTTGATTGACGCGTTCTTAGAATTGCTGGCCTACGTATTATGTCGATGCGCGGATCGCAAAACAGGAAGAGAGGCGGTGATTAGTCAAGCGTGACGAACAGCATGAAGGCCAAGGATTTGTGTCGAAGGCCCCGGCCGCCCCTGCGCGAAACCATGCACAAATCCAGGTACCAGTGTATCTGAGATGGTTAAGAGAAACGGCATGGAAAGAGAGAAGGCAGCAGGGGAGCAGAGAACAAGATGGTCAAGGTTTAACGTCAACTCATAGGATGGAATTTGGGTGCATGAAGTGTTTTAATAGGTTCTGACTTTCTAGGGAGGAGAGGATGTGTGAATTGTGCGGGAAGGGGAATGAAGGATAGTGCACTGGTTGGAGGAGTGCGAGGAGGTGGAAAGGAGTGGGATAAGCATGGAAGTATTGATGCATAGAAGGGTTGACAAGGAGATGAAGGGAGTGTTGGGTAAGATGGAGTGAAGGAGAAGGAAGGAGGAAGGAAGAAGAGGAATGGAGAAGGAAAGATTGTAAATAAGAGAAGAAGTTGCAGAGTTTGGCAATGCGAGGCAAAGCGAGAAAGTTGGGGCATGCATGGAGGGCGAGGCGAAACGAATAGCCCAAGCTGCTACCATACATTCTCGTCCACACCAATTCGTCGCGTACCCCCAGGGGTTCAAATCCTAAAAGCCAGACACAATTAAGTAGCTAATTCATTGAACGCTCTTTATAATCTCCTCTCTTTTTATATACTTGTTTCCTAAATATTCATCACTGTTTAATATGGACTAAACCAAGCAAGGAGATCATTCAAAGTCTGTCAAAACTAAAAGATTATCCAGAGATGCAGTGCCAGTACTTTTAAATTCAAGTCAGCCAAAGTATTTTCAAATTCTAACTTCTATTCTAAATGAATAATCATATTTCTTATAAATCGTAAACTTTTTTGTACGTATTTATTAAGCTATTTAATAGTTATCATCATCCTAGTTTTTCTAGTGTTTTCATCAGATTCTAACAACAGAAACCAACTTTTAATCAAATGAAAATTAGGTGTGATTCGAGATAACCTAAAAAAGAATTGCTTGTGACACTTGTAAATGTTCACTATTCGCCTGACTAAATTATTCGAATGAAAAACATCATTTAATAAACCTTCAGTTTTTTTTCATTTGCTAATGTGTATCATATAAGCTCAATCGAAATTCTCTTAAGTAATATTTAGATTAGAACCAATTTTAATATTTGTTGCACTCCTAATTATCAAAATATCTTTGGTACCGTTTATGATTTAATATTTACTTTAGCTGATAGTCCTAAACGACTGAATGAGTCAGGAAACAAAAATTATGGTATAATTACGACTTGAAAATTCGCCTGAAACATTGAAGGCCGCTCTCCCTAATTGATTACAATATGAATTACATTATAAAACGATTATAATCGCATGAAAAAGTTGAATTTAACCGTTGCAAAATGTCTTAATGATGTAACCTAGAAAACTCACTTGAAAAAATCAATTCCAAATGCTAGCGCAACCAATGATTATGGGGGGGGGGGGCAATTTTTGTCCTCTTGAAAGCTCAAATCCATATTTGAGGCGGAAAGTCCCTGCGGATAATCAACACTTGCGATAGATATGTTACATTTCTTAAATATTGCATTTTCAAAACAGTAGACAAAAAATAGACAATTCCAAGAGGAGAAAAATTGCCCCCGATAATCATTCCCTGCGCTACCATTTCGAATTGATTTTTTCAGGTGAGTTTTCCATGTTCCATTACCCGCTACATGAGCCTTAAAAACATTCAATTCAATTCATGGACTTTTAGATTTAAATTTTACAATTATTAGTAATATTATTAGGTATTGTTGAAGGCCAAAAAAAAGATAATTCCCCCTCGTTCAAAAGGATCACGGCACCAAACAACAAAAAAAAGTCTTCATTTAAAGCCTTTGATGGTTTTAATACATTTTTCTGAAAAATAATATTATGTCGAAATCTCTGGGATTGGTTTTTGATATGATATAATATTTGAAAATATATTGAAATATTTAGCTATTTTTACCGGTACCGAAAACCTAAAATACCTAATAAAAGCGCGCCTCTCCAGGTTGCCGGTGCCGGTTCCGTGGATTTTGGGGGGAACCAATCGTACTATGACAGGAGCGTCTGCGAGGAGCTGGATGGTCCTTTGGACGTGACGGAGGAGGTGGAAGCATCAATGAATAAGATGGACATCGCAGAAATGGATGTCAAACTCACAGAGACGTATGATCTCTTTGAAGAGTTACGAGCCACCATAAAAGAAAGGGTCGATATCAGCAGTACTAAGGGGGTATCAAGGGGGTCAGGCAAACGAGACACGGTGAGGTTCTAGTAGAACTGGGACCTATATCAAAGGTCAGAGCTGATCTGTCAGCTGCCATCAAGGAGGCGGTTGGTAACGCGGGTAGCGTACGTGAGCTTGTCCCTCGCACCGAGGTCGAAATTCTGGACCTCAATACGACGACAGATACAGAAGAAGTAGAGGAAACTGTGCGAAAACATTTTAACAAACCGGCTGGAATCATCAGGGCCAACCTCAAGAAAAGACCCTTCAGAGGCAATCTGAAGGCTTTCGTGGAGCTGGCAGAAGATCTGGCTGTCATTCTGGTGCGCATTGGACACCTTAATGTGTGGCGAGTATCCTGCCGTGTGCACAAGAAGGCGGAGGCAATCGGGTGCTATCGCTGCCTAGGCTTCGGCCACATGGCAGCGAACTGCGAGGGTCCAGGTAGAACCAAATCATGCTGGCGATGCGGTAAAGAGGGGAATAAAGCTGCGGTATGCGAAATCACATCGCAGTGCTACCTCTGCGCCGCAAAGGAAGATAAGCCCCGGACAGACCATCGCCCGGGGACAAGGAGTTGCTTGGCGTTCAGAGAGGCAGCCTCGCTTAGGAAGCCTCTTGGACGTGCAAGCTAACATCGTAGCTGGACAGGTCCGACAAGAAGCCCAGTTCACCAGAAGAAGACCAGGCTGGAAAAAAGAAGGAAGGCCGAGGCACAGCCAAAAAACGGCACCCCCTGAAGTAATGCGAAAGCGGTTCCGGGGGAATCATGCCAAGAAGAAAGCGTGGTGGTTTTTGGTGGGTCCCTTGGTGGCATTATTATAATGACAAAGTTGATTTTGTATAATGTATAGTTATACTCAAGGTATAATTGAATATTATATATGTCAGATTCATTGTAGTGATACGGCTAAGATCCCCACACACTATGGTGTGTGTTTGAACATTTTCCACCAGAAGAATGTAATATTAGCTCATGAAAGTCCCCAAAGTTGCACAATTTGAAAATTAAACTATTTTTGAGAAAATTTATATTTTTTAAGATATTTATATTAGGATTTACATCTTATTGGGCACACTTACCACCACAATGAGAGAACCCCACGATTTCAAGAAGTATAGTGCTGATGAGGATCTTCATTATTTTTCTTGGTAGATTCCGAAATTCGTAACTGACAAGCTTGAAACATATTCACTGCTATATATACTAATTTCCATCCGACTTTAAGCTAATTTATGATCACTCGCGAAATTTTCTGAAATATTAATATTTACAATGTGCAATTGTAATGTACAATTTAGATTATAACAATTTTTTTTCTTCTGTTTAGTATACTCTACCATTGCTTCTCTTCTTTTCTCAACGTGTATACTTCATATTCATAGTAATATCCTTTTTTTTATTATCTTCTGAATATTTTTTTTCCTTCATATCATTAGCCCAATCTTAATTCTGTTTTATATTTAGTGCCCTTCAACTTGATCTAGGTTCCTTGACATCAGAACTCTCAAGGGATCTGAACCATACTGCGGAGCTTCGTACACTTCGTCTAAGAATGACTCTGAGAAGTGGCTCTTGGAAGAACACGCCAGGTATTGAAAGATGGCTAAAAGGACCGTGCTTAGAAAAGTCTAAAAAGAACTCCTGAATGTGGAAAAAAGCAGATGAAAATAGTGGTTGAAATGCTCCCGGGCCATTGCCGCTTGAAGAAGTACCTGACTAAGATGATCCTCGACGGCAGGTGGCAAACTTCCAGAAATTATGTATCGGACCCCCTGTTTTTCATTATACATACTAGTACGCACCTATGAATGAAATAAATAGCAAAATAAGTTATTTTGAGAAGATGGTACTTTTCGAATCTTCACAGAAAAACAGTGGGATAATTTTTGTTTCAGCTTATTTATTATGTTCTTGAAATAAGACTTTTTATCTTAAAATGAGAATACTTCAAATGTGATACTACATGATCATAGATCCATTCCCATTCTCCGCTGTGCCATTTTTGTTGCAACTCAAAAGAACAGTTTTGAGTGGAAGAAAATGCAATTTATGAATTCTGAAAACCTGCGCATTTTCTCCTCTGACCAGTAAGCTTTTTCTTGGAATTTGTTGATAAAGTAATGCGAATCAATCAGCGTTGAATTTCTCTTTAGGAGCGTATTCCTTCAATTAATTTGGCAATTTTGATTTCCATTCTGCTGCTACTTCTAAATCCGCTGCTGCTGATTCGTCACAAAGAATCCGAAAATTAATGTTGTGTCATCATTGGAAAGGTTCCAACCAACCGTTGCTGGCTTGAAGTTTTTCTACACCAAGCTTTTTTGCTATTTCTTCAGCTTTTAACTGGAGCATAGGTCTACTGACTGGAATATCGATAGATAGTTGTTGAGCTCAAGAGATTTTCCGCTGACTATCGCCTTTATCGAGTGAGTCCAAAACTCCTTTCTTCATTTCATTTGTCAACACAATAATCTTCTTCCGTTTTGTACCCATTATGCAGTGGTTGAGGTTTCGTTTTAATGAATATACCTATCGTCCTTAGAAAAACCGTATGTATCGAAGCGATTATACGTTAGAATAAAATATTTCTAGGTCCAGTCGGTGATCAGAGATCAAATCAATTGAATCTGCATAGTTCACTATTTCATGTTATCCCACATTGACTTATCGTTGGCCGGCCATGAAGGAGTAGGAGATGACTTACTGGTACTGGACTTTGATGTTTGAGTGGGGCTTCTGCTGGCTAAGTACCTTACTAGCTTACTGAGTTGATGTGGAATAAGATAAAAGAGACTACTGGAGAGGTTGAAGTCATTTGATCTCTAATCCTCAAACGATATCTGTTTGAAAATTGTAATTTACCGCTCTAAGTAAATTTCAGTGGCCAACTTCGGCAGGTTGGAATATGTGAAAATCTTGCAAACAGGCGGCCAAGATACAAGATAGACAGGTGGCCAACTTAGGCAGGTGGCCAGGTTACAAAGGTGACCAACTTCACAGGTTTGACTGCACTTGTGAACCTCAGAGTGAAGCATTCTGGAAATCATTTCTATGAACCAGATGATTTTGTAGACATCCCCTATACGGTAATAAATGCTTATATGGCAGAAACCGGCTTCATCGGAGACGACTAGATTCAAGGGCACAGTACAGTTTTCATTATTATATAAGCTCAGTGCTATGGGACTTACATGACCCTGCTTTTTTGTAATAATAATGACAGTATTCTTTCAGTCACATAATTTACTAGGTCCTTATTTCTCTTACTTTCCGAACACATGTGGAGGTTCCTCTGCACGAATTATGTACAGTAAGTTTTTAGTGTCGTTTATTATGAACAGCAGTGACATCACAAACATTTTCCGAATCCATTTTTCTCCTTCTCCAACGCCCTCTCCACTCGCTTCTTCCCTTTTCCCCCTTTTCCCTAGCCCCAGGCCCTAGCCGCAGGCCATACCGTCTGGTCAGCCGCTATGTATGGGCTGGTAAGCCGCTAGTTATGGAATAAAAAATAAATGTCTTGTTTTTATAGTGTGAATTTCTTATTTTCTATTATTTTAGACGCCCTGTAACTTTTGAAATATGTCAAACAAGAGATTTGCTGATCGAACTTAGAACGTTTTTTATTCTTGGCTTGCTGATCAGCACCAGTCCTGGGACAGACCAGAAGTTACAGAATAGGCGGTCTAGGTGAAGTCAGATCTGAGTCGGACTAGGGTCAGACTAGCGTCAGACTTGGGCCACATCAGATTTTCCAGACTAGACAGTCTAGATGAATTTAGACCTGGACCAGACCTGTAACCAGGCTGCCAGGACATTTTTACACACGGGCTGAGTGATGATAGCGATTTTAGGACAAGGAGGATCATTAAAATCTAGGTCTCCCCTGAGTCCCAAAATCTGGCTGAAATGGATGCTTTTCTTCATGAAAATATTTCGGAGGAATCCGACCTTCAGAGTATCCATTTTTCAGTTTTTGGTGCGGCGAGCAAATATCAAATCGAAGGCTAAACCCGAGGATGAATGAAAATACTAAATGGTGCTTGCATCAACTGAACAAGAAAATTGGCTGCCCACTTGTGATTGGTCCTCTCGGAGGTGCGAAGTTATCACTGGGTCGCTCCGTCCCCAAAGTCTTGAAAATGTTGAAGAACTCTATTCTTAAAAAAAAATCATGAACATCAGCAATTTTTTCCTCGCCTAAAAGTATCTCCCTCCTGAAGGCGCTGTCAAGACCCCTATCCCAGATGTTTTTTTTTGGGGGGGGGGGGGACCTTCAGTCACCCGATCTGACTGATGGTTATTCGAATTAATTTGAAGAGAAAAAAAAACTGGCTGACTATCAGGTCTCGTGGGGCAGTGGCTGAAATTTTGCAGTCCAATCCTAAGTGTCCAGCGTTCGGAAGCTGGCATGTATTTTAGTTAACGCTGTTCAACATTTTCAGCCTTTATACTCTGAGGTTTTTTGGACAAATTGTCATTTTGAAAGCTTGAGATCAATTAATCGCTAGATCTAGAAAATCGTACCTACGAAATTTTGAAACGCACACAATCAAGAATGAATCCTCATACGCTTCATGTCTAGACCAGGAATTTGAATAAGTATTACGTAATTACTGTATAGTCAAACAAAATTGTCAGTCATGGAATGGAAATTTCTACGAAGCTATAAAAGGACGAAATTGGTTTCTTGCGTGTTGTTTGTTATCTTTTAAATATGATAATATGATTAGGATTTATTCAAGTTTTATTGAGGAGCATGTAAGAATTTTTCTCAATTATCTAATTTTGACATAGCAATAATACTTTCAATAAAAAAAGAGATCTGGAAGTTTGGGATTTGACAATTAAATACTTTTGCTGGTTACTGAGCTTTAACGGAATATCCATTCGTGTCCTCGGACCACTTTCAACAAGATGGATTTGCATAACATTTATTTATGACCGTTTCTGAAAATTAGTTGAAAAAAATTATGATCGCAAATTATTTGTTAATATTGGGAAATAATTCTGTATTTTTGCAGACTAATTTTGAGTTTTGAAGACTCCATAACATGTCGATGAATCCGCAAGATTTTAAGACAATCGATTCGAATGAAGATTTTTGAAGATCATGAAAGAAGGAGATTTTCAAGAATTTTGAATTGTTC
>CAKNXH010001239.1:129593-196803 GCA_932178445.1 Andricus quercusramuli
TATATATATATATATATATATATATATATATATATATATATATATATATATATATATGTAAGTTTATGAGATACTAAGAAGCTTTGATAAAATCATAAAAAAATATAATAAAAAGATTTAAGAAGATATCAAATAATTTCCTGAAATTAAAACAAAATGCAGAAGATTTTAGTCCAAAATTTCTTCATATTGCCAGATCACAAAATTTAAGAAAATATTCAAGTAAGCTTAGGAGATATTTATAAATTTTAAAAACATACGAATATAGGTTAAAATTTTCAAAGAATTCAACTCTGTTGTTTTAAAATAAAAAATAATTTTTGTTGTTGAAGGTTCATCATTTTAGTTGAAAATTCATATCTTTGGTTGAAAATCTTTTTGAAAATTTCTTTTGAAATTCGACCATTTTGTTAGAAAATGAATCTTCTCTGTAGAAACTATTTTGTAGAAAATTCGTCTCCTTTCGATGAGTTTGACAGTTTTTCATTTGAAAGTAAAATCTTTTTTGTTTGAAAATTCAACTTTTTGCATGAAGATTAATTTTTTTATAAAAATTTTGATTTGACGTATCTGAAATCTTTAACAAACTTTTAGAGTAGTCTTAAGAATCTAAGGAGAATTATGTTTTAAGACAATAAAAATAATTGAATAAATATTTATTTTAAAATTTAATTTTGTAATAAAAATTCTTCACGTCTTTCAATAGAGAAATTACACGTGCGGTTTAATTTTATCGCGATTTCTTCTCTTACTCCTCAAATAATGAAATTTCTAGATAAGGTGAAAGACGAAGACCATAAAATAATATTGCATATCATTCTAATTATAAAGATGTAAATCTATATGATATTAATGATGTTTTATCGCTATTCATAAAGTTCCATCAACAAAGTTTCTCTATAAAAGTCGTATTCTTTTTTTTTATGTCACAAGGATTCAAAACCGGAAAATACCTTCAGTATTTTCTGTTCGGCAAATTTCTACTTGATAATAATTAACAAATTTTCTCTTACGATGAAGTAGCTATCTCATTTCAGTCTTCTGATATTTTTTACACTTTTGTCGCAAGGAATTGCAGTTTTATTAGATGGAAACATTGTTAAGAGAAATTTGATTTTTTCTGTTTTTTGAATATATTTTCTACATGCGCATTGCATTTTATTTTTATTCTTTTAAAATGTGTTAACGATTCCAGGTTTTCCTTCATTACGGGCAAGTATACATGTAAAAAAACATTAAAATATAAATTTTCCGAGGTTGGAATTTCCTAACTTTTACCGAAACATCCACTAATTCTCATATTGTATGATCCTACACACTCTTTGATGGTGTACCATTTCACAATTACTTATCCGATCAACTTGACAAAATTCTCTGATATTCTTTAAACATTGTAAAATCAATTCTTGTAGTTTGAATGTGTCGTTAGAATTATTCACACGATGAAAAAAACTCATACAAAAAAGTTTTATCAACAAATGCAAACTTTTTACATTTTTATATTTCCGGTTAAAATTTCTGCCTTAAAGATATTCATGGCTAAAACCAATCTATGGGTCTGAGAGACCCATAATATGCTCCAAGGGTTAAAATGAATTTATTTGCTCTATTCAAATGAACCAGTGAAATCTCAATTGTTGAAACAGCCAGAAGTGTGTCACTAACAACCAGCAATCGATTGAACCGTTTTTGAGAAATCACAGTCACCAGTTTAAAAAATGTCGTTTTGAGAAAAACGAGTTTGAAAGTTCGGGTGTTATAGCTGTTATGCCGCTGACTGTAAAGCCAAAACTAAGAAACCGTCACATTTAATTTGAGTTTCAGACATTGAGGACAGCAATGCCCCTCTGAATATGTGTGCGTATATCTGCGTGTGTATATAATCGGCCTATGGTACAAATCCGAACATGTGCATTCTACACATGCTCTAGATTGGATTTATGCAACAACAAAAAAATCGATTTTTTGAAACCGTCACACGGGATGACCCCCTTAAAGCAGCTTTTGACTCAGTGAATAGAAAAGTGCTATGGAAAGCAATGAAAGAGAGGCCCGTTGAGAACGCTACTATTTAATATGCAGCTGGCAGAATTAGAGGAGAAGCTGAAGGAGAAAGGGAGCGTGGGGAACGATTTTGGGTAATAGCAAACTACACTCTCTAGCATACGCGGACGACGTAGTTACATTAGCAGACGATGAGAAGTGCATGAAGATAATGGTAAGAATTTTCGTAGAGTATGTGGGAACAAAATAATTGACGGTGAACGTAGGGAAGACCAAGGTGATGTGCTTAAGAAGAAGAAAGACCAAAATAGGTTACGTTTGGAAGATGAACGGACAAACAGTGGAAAGGGTTGAGGAGTTCTGTTACTTAGGTTTTTGGTTTCAGGGGGCGCTATTGTAGCTTACGTGTGACCAGACTTACGTCGGATCGCTCTGTAGAAGGGGAATGGGGAAATAACAAGGGGGAAGAGACAGTGGTGAGGAGCGGTGGGGAAAAATTAGTGATAGCACTGCTGTTCATACTAAGTGATACTTATAAAAGAATTTATATAATTCTTATAGAGGAATCTTCTGATCTTCACATTCGTCGAAAGCGTGTAATTGATCTAGATAAGGATGGAAGTGACGCTGGTCGACCAAAATGGATTGAAAATGCCCCATACACTGTCAATATTCAAAAAGATAATATAAGTGTATGCGCAGGCAGCATATTATCGGCTGTATTTGTGTTAGCTCCTGCGTCTTGTGCTCGTTCATCGTTATTCGGTAGCTTGAGAAGCTACACCATTTTATCTGGTTCAGAAATGAGAAACAATGGAACCCGTCACACTGTCGAAAGAGACATACTAGTGGAACCCAGAACAATACTTGGTAATTCCTCAAATTTATTTACGTTCTATGTGAAAAAGGATTTCTCAAAAATCGATTGACCGAGAAAGGAGTTCTAACTGAAAACCCTTTTTTATTTAAATTTGCTCGATTAATGACACTCGAATTCTATTGAAGATCTTTTTCACAGCGTTGCTTGAGGTTTCGCCACATTTTGACTTTGAGCGAAGTCCTAATAGGCCAATCAGTCTCTTTCTTGGAGATCTACCTGGTATAGCGTATGGTATTTTTACTGGTTGGGGATGCACACAGCCAGGAAATTACTGGTAAGTTATCGCAAATATTTTAAACATTATGTTGTTACAAAAAAAAGAATGCATTACTTATTATTTGCCTTTCACATTTCAGGCACACAGCTGTATATCCTCAGGAGCTAAGGCAAACCCGACTATACATAATTCCACTAGCGGAGTGTATTCGTATTTACTGGGGACGCTTTTTTATTTCAAATATGGATATTTGTACTCTTGATACAACTAAAAGGAGAGGCACTTGTATTGGAGATCTAGGAGGACCTCTGGCGGTCCAATTTCCTCCACTGCAGGCTCCTCGTCTTCTTGGTGTCATGTCCGCCTTAAGAGCAGAGAGGTTTGGGAAAGATCCTGATGTTTTCACAAATCTAAATCATCCCATTATTAATGAATGGATTACTGCTTTCATTAACAACCATGCTGCACATCAACCTTTATGACGGCAAGCTGGAAATTTGAAAGCGTTTACGCGAGAAAAATTGTATGACACACTGCGAGCCGCCGATATATTTTAGAGAAAAAAAAAAGATAAATCCTTCTGAACATTAAAAAAATAACTGTAAGAACTGAAATGTATTCACTAAAACTGCTTTTTTCATGCAAACATGAGCGTAATGAATACGTTTGTTATCGCGGCCCGGCTTACCTTTTTGTGTATGTAAAAATTATAGATACATTTCTGTGGAGCACTCCATGGATGAAATTTCCGCAGTACCATAATTTTTTTTATCTATTCAGACTTCAACAAAAGAAATTGCCATGCACAAGCTTTTACTCCATACACAACTTTTTGTAACACGAAAATCGTGACCCACCGGGCCTGTAAGAACCGCTTGCCTTTTTGAAGGGTTAAAACCTTTTCGCGAACACTCTTAGTTTGTAGTATTGCGAAATGGCTCACTAATTTATATCAGGCAATTTCACTGACTAATCAGAGCGGCAGTCACAAAATGTAGTTGTAATCGATTGACTGCAGTTGCGAAATAAAGTCGTCAAAGTTTTTGATATTTTTTAGTTTCTGCTCTTCTGATTAAAAAATCCTAATGGCAAAAACTCAAATTATAAACAGTTTTTGCCCTATGACGAGTTAAAAGTCAAATTTTTGTACATATTTTTACCTGTGGAGTGGAATATATCAAAGACGTTTTTGCCACCCTTTGCATTGTACAAAAGCATGTGAAACGCTACTTGCGGTTGAAAGATTGCATTCCAAGATCGTCACAAATCAACCAGTTTATGTCAAGCACTCTAAAGTACCTTTTTCAGAATTCTTTTTACCATGTATTTGGTGCAGGGTTCTTCAAAGATTTTTTTCGAAGTAATAAAACTGTACTGTCTGTACACTGATTTTAGGAACAGGATTACTTGACAATTCATCATAAACCTAATATCAGCGATATTTTGGTAATTCTGTGTTTGCGTGATAGTTATAATATTTTATGTATTACGAGTGAGAAATTGAAACTGAATACAAAATTTCGTGTATATTTAGGAAGTTTTCTGTAACTGTCGAAAGAGATTCATTATAGTTATTATAATGAAACATGTATCTAACGTCTAACAATTGTCTTCAATTCTACTGACACAAAAACTGAGTAAAAGTCTTCCGTGTATATAATAGTTGTTGCACAATAGTTGTTGATTTTCATACAATCATAGAAGCGTAAAAAACTGTAATTAATCTAGATAAAGATGTGTGTTGTGATGTTGTTTTCGGACGGAGCCGAGAATTCGATGACGAATATAGTTCATTTCCCGAAGTCTTGGAGAACGATGTCAGGCCTCGAGTGTGCAACGGAGACTGCTGCCCGAAAATCGTAGTTCCAGAAAATTTGGTACTTCTCGTTTTGGAAAATTGACTCTATCTTTCTTGGAGCGTTCGGCTGGGAAGGGTCACGGCCAACATCCTAAGAACGACAAAGATGGTAATAAATATAATTATGAATTAATATAATATGGTTACAATAATTAATATTCAGTGGCGAAAAATTGTCCAGATATCGTCCCGAAGGAAAAACTCACAAGAGGAGGCTTAAAAACCGTGTCGAATCCTGAATGGCACCTGGGTGAGGTTTCTTAAACGATGTCTTTTGGATACCGGGTGACATCCCAGAGTATTCAGCCTTATTCTTCCATCCGAAGTTGTACAACAATGGTCGGCAAACTTTTTGCTCACTGTTCAGGTATGGTCAGGCCCATCCCGGCTTAATTTTTTCTACTACTTTTGGGTCTGTTCACGGACCTCAGTTTGGGTCAGTTTATTTGAGCAGGCGCCTTTTGTCCACAGGCAGGCAGTTCAGTACTATCAGCAATAATAAATATTGAGCCATAAACGGTGTCAAAGAGATTTAGATACTGAAAGTAAGAAAAAATATTAAAATTTGTTATAGTCTGAATAATATGTTTTATGATAATTTCGAATGAGCTTATATGGTAACAAATATGAAAAATTCAGTAAAGATTGAAATTAAAATGACCAAATTTAAATTATACGGATTTCGGAGGAATTGACTAAATTAATTTTGCAACAGAGGAGAAAATTTCATTTTTCAAAGATTAAAAAAAATATATTTCACTCAAATTTACACATTTCTTTGATATTTCCATAACTGTAGTTTCTTGACTCATTCAACTGTTCAGCACTATCGGCGAAAATAAATATTTAATCATAAATGGTAACAAAGAGATTTTGATACGAAAGAGTAACAAAAAATATTAAAATTACTATGCACGAAATATTTCTCAATATAATTTCACTCGAGCTCATAAGATACACATTAATTCCACCACATAGTCTGGACATATTGTATTATATCAATCATTGCGAAAATTTTGTGAGTGATAATAAAGCTGCTCACTATCAGTACTATTAGATTGAGTTAGTATATATAGCAGTGAATATGTTCTAAGCTTCATTAGTCACCGCTTACGGAATCTACGAAGAAAAATAATGAAGAACCTTATCAGCACTATACTTATTGTGATTGTGTTTTCCACTAATATTGGTGGTAAGTGTGCCCGATGTGCTATAATTCCTAATATGAACATCTTAAAATGTTTTTAATTTTTTTTAAATATTGTGCGCTTTTCAAATTGTCCGATTTTGTGGACTTCAATAAGATAATATTACATAATTTGGATTGTTTTACTTTCGG
The DNA here is from genome assembly GCA_932178445.1 of Andricus quercusramuli. Taxonomy (NCBI): domain Eukaryota; kingdom Metazoa; phylum Arthropoda; class Insecta; order Hymenoptera; family Cynipidae; genus Andricus; species Andricus quercusramuli. The sequence continues at coordinate 135,892 of CAKNXH010001239.1, forward strand.
TGCTTAGAAATAGAACTCTTCCGTATTTAATATTTTGAGATTGATACATAATCAATGATTTAAAAATGATTATCAATCATTTTAAAATCAAAAATGAAGGGTGGCGTTCCAAAATGAAAAGCATCTTTAATATTTTTTCCAGAATAGGATTAATGTCTCAAAAAGTCAGCTGAATTCTAAGACAGTTTGAGGCAAAAGGTGGTTTTTCATAATGCCAGTTGTGACGAATTAGTGAAGGCTGGCGAGGTACAGGGAGGAAACATCGTATTGTCATTTAAAGTCAATGAAATAAGAAGATGCTAATTTTACAATTGTGAAAATCAACCAATATTCAAATCGGCTAGTCGAAATTTTACTAAATTACTCTAAATATAATCTGACTTGATCCAGTTCATCCATGATTCGAGTACCAACCCGCGAGTCCATTAATACACCTCAAGTTTGATATACATCAGAAATATTTAGATAGTTTAATTAAATTAGCCCACCACTATTAGCTACGACCAGGATTTTTATCGGAAATTTAATCCTGTCGCATCTGGGTATATATGTTCTGAGACTTTTCACTTCTTGCAACATCAGAAGATGATCGGTTCGGGAAAATCACTTCACTTTACAATAATCCAGAAGGGACACTAGATACTGTTCAAGAATCACTTCACTTCACAATAATGAAAAAAGGTAAAAACACTGGACATTATCTCAATGTCACTTGTTTGAGTTGAAAATTCATTGCGTTGTAAAAGCACTATGACTTTAGAATTCACGGAGACTTGTTGAAATTTGTCGGAACTCGAGAGGATCATGAGAAATCGAAATAGAACTGAAAAGAATTATCAAGGCCTCAGCAACAGACCCTAAGAAAAGCGATCGCGCGGAACACTAGTTCTGTAAACAAAATAAATTGAAGTTAGGTAGATGGTCAAAACAGACATTTAGAACGGAATAAAGAATAACCGTTGTCTCCGCCCGCCGTGCCAAGATCTTTAAAGCTGTAAGAGTACGTCCCAAGCTAAATGATGAAATATTGAAATGCATGAACAAGGGTACAATGCTTATAGGCAGTGTGGGAGCCATAATTGCCTAGAAGTAGTAATATAAGGAAGGAAACAATAAGAATGAAATAAGAATGAAAAAATAAAATGAAATAGAATGAATTAAAGGAAGGAAACATCCAAGGATGATGAGAGATGATGCCGAGGTTGTAATGGTACCATCGTAACTGATTTAATCTTATGTAAAAGATGCGGTACCTTTTACCACCCAGGCTGCGTGAAGTATAGAATATGCTGATGGAATATTTTCAATCAGTTGAAGTAAAGGCAAAAGAAATACACAAGCAGACGAAAAGCTAATATCCAGGATAGAGGTGGTCGAAACATCTATGAATGAAATACAAGAAAGACAAGCAGAAGAAAGGCCAACCCTTAGTGATAGAGAAGGTAGCAATATTATATCTAATGCCATATGAAAATCAAGGAAGGAAAAATCGATAAAAAAGAAGGCAATGATTTTTGCATTTCCCGAGCATGCTGAAGTCATAGGAAAAACTAAAGAAGAGCGGGAATTTCATCTCAAAGCTAACGTCACTAGGATTGTATGAAATCTCCTTTATGATACTTTCGAAATTAAAAAATTTTATAGAGTGGGTAAAATTCAGCAGGTGACAGCCAGACCGACACCCATCAAAGTGACTTTCTCCTTGGAAGAAGCAATAATGACGCTTATCAGAAAATTAGCAATTCAAAATGCGTCATCCAGCGCCCCAAAATCCTAAAGGTAACAACTGTATATTTGCATCAGCCAATTTTGAAATTAATGTTTTTCAACTTGCAATCATCTAAACAATAATAATACCCTAAAGATTATATTGAATGCGTTTGTAAGTTCAAAATTGAAATATGCGTCTGTAATCTGGAGTCCTGAAACGAAAAATTCAATCTCTGAAATTGAGAAAATTCATAAACGCTTCTTGAACGTGCTCGCTTTCGAAAAGGATGGGGTTATCCCCCTAGGGGTTTAGATTATGAAAATCTTTGCAATAGATTCAATGTATTATCCTTCCAGGGGAAACACCTAATGTTGTCTTTAGCGTTCGACTCAAAAATAATAAATGGAATAAATACAACCCTGTAATTGGTTCTAAATGTCGGGTTTTCGCAATAAGGGAAATACAAATACAAATATGACGAATAATGCAAAAAATGGACATACAGACTGCCATGCAAAGCAAAAAGGAACACAAACGTCACATCCATTCAGGTCGAGTTTTCAAGTCGTGTGTAATTCCTGAAGAAGGCATGGCATAAAACGCAGATGGAGCAGTTGATTATGGAGTGGATTTTTAAGGAATGTGATTTGGAGGAAACACTGATTGACAGACGTGAAAGAAATTTGTTTATATGATTCGATCAGGTGTAGAGAATGGATGAAGAATGTTTGATTGCGTACCCGGAGGTAGTATATTTGTTCGAAGTTTTGATTCACATTTATACCATTTATCGATAGGTATACTTCCTCGACATTTGACTTTCACTAGCTACAGATAATATAGTTCACTTTTTCTGGACTATTAGAAAATGTAGAGTGTACCCGTAACGAGTTGTTTTTCAAATACTGATTTTTTTTACTTTCTGCAAACTTTAAAAGAGCTCTCAAAGGTCACTCAATATTGAAAATTTGGACTTTCTTCTGGCCAATGAATAACAGGGCTTAGTCAGATAAACTGTCAGCCATTCGCGAGAAAAAGAGCTCGATTTCTACCGCCATCATTTTTTTCTGATTTTTTATGATTCGAAATAATTTTTTTATTACAAAAAAAATTGGTAACTGAATATTTTAGCTTAATTTGGATAAATACAATAGTCCATTGAACTAAAACTGAAATAGAAAAAAAGAAAAAATACCGGTAATAGGAATCGAGACTGAACTTTTTAGTTGAAAGACTCTCGCATCACGGAACGTGTGTGCGAGGATGTTTTCAAAGCTGTTTTTCAGTATCAAACTATGCTTTACATGCGTGGCCACCTTTAAAATCTCTATTTTCCTTTTACAGATTCAAATACCGCGGGAAATAACCAAAGTGGTCCATCCCGGTCACCTGACCGTCAAACTCACCTACCTGATCCAAATAAGGAGAAGCCAGGTATAACTATCCCCTATATGCGCAGAACATTTGGGGTGTGGTATCATCCTGGAGGAAAAGCTGTGAGCGAAGTTCGCCTTATAGCTGCAAAAAATATTATTCCCGATGACGAATATCGTAGAAAACACGATATTCACACCCGCTATGTTGACAAAGAAAATGTAAGATTTGTGGTGTACATCACAGCGAAAGGCAAAATTGTGGGAGCTCAGTATGCACCTAAGACGATAGGCCAGAGCGGATCAGGTTAGTGAATCAGGAACGGAATGTTCCAAGAGGGGGCGCTGGAAGAAGTGGATGCAAAAATCGAAAATTTGAACATCCACCTTTCGGAATTTTGTTTGGATTTATACTTCTCCCAGTAATCGAACATAATCAAACTTGTAATTTGCTAAGGTAACAAGCCGCGCTCTTGAGCCATTCTCGAGAAAAATAGATTTTAAAAAATCTGCGCACATTACGCGGATCACGATGATAGAGATGTTTAGCCTCCAGTTCGACTAGGAGATGGTGCTCCAAGTTTGTAACCGCAGAGTTGAGGCTCTGGCGCTACCGCCTGATTAAATTGGGAGCTGAAAGACTCTCGCATTTCAGACTTTTCAATGTCGATTTTTTTGGAGAATTGCTTGAAAATTACCTATTACTGGAAGTAGTATACATCCTAACAAAATCCTGAAGGTTGTAGGTTCCCCATAGTAATGTGAGCTTGCACCTAGGATGAAATAATGAATCACGAGAAAATTCATTTATGCGCATTCCACAAGAGGTTGATTTTTAATATTTTTAAAACTACAAAGCTCTATTTTTTACAGAAATTAATATTTCGGGAATGAACCAAGCTGGTCTATCCTATCCAAATCCCAGTAATCCAGATTGGAGTTTCATTTATGAGGGCAGAGAAGTTGGGGTGTGGGAAAATTCTCTTGGAAGACCTCGCGCAGTTGGCCTACTACCTACAAATATAATTCCAACTGACAAAGATCATAAAAAATTCGCAGTTCAAACTCACATGGCTCATCAACTAGACATATTTTTTTTGGTGCACGCTATACCTAATGGAAAAATTCTGGGAGTTGAGATTGCACCAGGATGGAATCCTCCCTATTAAAAAAAAACTCGATCCTAAATTGACCCAAGACCATGTGTCAATTTTACGACCCTAAGTATGACCAGATTAACAGTCTGATTTTGGGATCAGATTATGGTTCGTATTTTTCAAATAGGATATACCTATGAAAATAACGTAATAATTTTCTAATGTTTATTCCTGAATAAAAAAGTTATCAACTTCAAATTACTATTCAATCAGTAACATAGAAAATAGCGCAGGTGATTGGAATCGAACTCGCGCCAGATTCCATTTCAGGCAACGCACGTATGTACTACACCGCTTTTCCCGAAACTATAATATTTTGAATTAGCATCCAATAATAATTTTTCTTTTTTGATGCATTAATATCAAAAATTAAGAATGGTGTTAAAAATGATGTTGTTTGTCTGAGTAATATAATTTTATAAAATAATATATGTAGATGGAAAAGAAATTGACATACTTCAGACCAAAAAAGTAGATGTAGATGTTAAAAAAAAACAACATTTATTTCATCTGCCAACGTTTCGAAAACGTGTGTCGTTTTCCTCTTCAGGACGTAGAAATTAATTTTCAAAGTTCGTCATTCATCTTATTAAAAATAGTTTTAGAATTTGTGTATTTGGGTTTCGTGTTCCGGAGGAATGGGGGAGTGGATTGTCACATAAAAGAGAGAGTGAGGAGGGTAAATGTGGTGATAAGGCAGGTGTGCGGTAAGGGAAAGAAGCTATTCGCAGATGATTTTGGACGGAGGATGAAATTGTTTGATTCGCTAGTGATGAGTGTGCTATTGTATGCAGTAGAGGTATGGGGGTGGAAGGAAAGTGAAGAGGTCAATAGAACGGAGGAGAGGTATGTAAAGTGGACACTAGGGTTGGCAAGGAACACGCCAAGTATATTTTCAGGAGGGAGACGGGGAGAACGAGTGTAGAGATTCTAGCAGGGAGCAGAGCGTGTAAATATGAGACATTTTTGAAATAGGGGGGAAGTAGGCTGGCTAGGGAGTGTTGGTGGGAGAAGGAGGACAGGATAGGGGGTGGGAAGATGGAGGCGGGGAGAGAAATGTATTTCAGAATGAATGGACTGCAGATGGATGAAGTGAGAAGGATGCACGACGAAGGAAGGAAGGTTTATGACTTGGTTAAGCAAAACGGCATGGAGAGAGAGAAGACAGAAGGGGAAGAGAGAATAAGAGAGTCAAGATATAACGGGAACTATGTGTGGATTATGCCAAGGGCAAGAGCCCAATATTTATGTGAGAAAGGAGAGAAAGGAAGTCAGGAGCTAATAGCGAGGTTGAGGTGTTGGTGCATGGAGGGTTTTAATAGGTTCTGGCTCACTCGAGAGAAAAGGGTGTTTGAGCTGTGTGGGAAGGGGGAGGCAAGAGTGGAGCACTGGTTAGAGGAGTGCGTGGAGGTGGAAAGAAGTGAGATAAGCATGGAGGTATTGTTGCATGAAAAGGAGGAAAAAAGGGCAGTAGCATGGGTGAAGGGAGTGTTGGGTAAGATGGAGATGAAGGAGGAAGAGGAATGGAGACGGAAAGATTGTAAATAGAAGAAAAAGTAGATATAAGGAAGATATAAATATTGTAAATAGTAGATAAGTAGTAGGTATTAGAGCGAAAACAGAGGTTGGAAAGCGAGGCAATGCGAAAAAGTAGGGACATGCGAGCGAGGCGAGGCGAAGCGAGGGAGGCAAGGCGATAAGAGCGTGCGGCGTAGAGATAAGGAATGGATGGATGTTAGTGTTTAAAGGTTAGTTTCAAAAAAATTCTGTAAAAATGGAAGTGTAAGCAAGTCAATTTTTTAAGGCCAGCAGGCTGAAAAATAAACGTTTATCTAGAGACACAAATCATAGGCCAAAACTCCCTCAAGTAAGTCGTGACCAAAACAGGGCGGTAGACCAGGTTTGCTGACGTGGAATCCGAGTAGACGATTGAATGCGGAGTCAAATTTTACTCCTTTACAATGCGTTTCTTTAATTTTCTTTTTCCTCAGGGACACCTTGTACGAATCGACAGTCCTGCGTTCGTAAGCAATAGGATATGTAATCAAGTCAAGATAAACGGGTGAAGTCAATAAGCAATACAGAATAAAATTATGGGTAGTTTATTACCGAACTTACAGGGGTTGGAGATAGTCCGTACTGCACAAGTCCGTTGAGGCTTATCCTCCGTCAACACTTCCCGATTTCGAAACCCCTTCTTCCTCTTCACTCTTTCTCGCCAGAATATGCGTCGCTATTTGCATCATCAACAACATCGCCGGCTTCTTTTTCTTCTCCTTTAGCCACTAAAGAATTAAATTCTGGCCAGAACTCTGCGCGAGTTATCAAACAATATCTGCAGAAGTACTCTATCAGGTTTTCCCTAACATTCCCTGAATTTCTGGTATTAACTGATCTGTAGCAACTGTGCAATCAAATTTCAAATAAAATGATGAATCTTCGACTGAAAACAATGGGGTTGTTGCATTCTTAAAAAAAAATTTCACCGTCAAATTAGAACACTATAAAATGAACGTAATTTCAAAATGAAAGTTTTTCCAAATAAGTTAAATTTTTTTTAATGTTTAAAAAGTATATCTTTTGAATTTTTGCGGGAAAATCTGATTGGTTGAACATATATTCGGAAGTAATTCAGTTTGAGCTTGTAGATGGTGAGACATTTTTTCTCATCGAGTGACTTAAGTCACACATAATCACTCCTAATCCTCATAATCATTTACTTTAACCTCTTCCGACATAATTTTATGTCGGCAGAGGTTTGAGGAGGAAAAATCATCTCATGATTCCGACATGTGATTTACAAAAATTTAAGATTATTCTTGGACACATCTCACTTATGCGCACTTGAATGACATTATTCATTAATATCATTTCTAGGTTTTATATTTTAAGCAAAATTGTAGTTTTTAGTTCAATTTGGTTACGACTGGCTGCTGCTTTTCAACAATTTGAAGTAAAAAGATATCGCTGTTAGAAATTGTAAACTGAATTTTCCTCAGCTGTCTACTACATACTTCTTTAGTCAATGGATCATTATTCTGATTAGTTACGCGCTTTTTGGGAAGTGACGTTTCGAGGTCACAGAGTTTTTGAAGAGGGATTTCGATACATTTCTCAAACATTTTTTCTCGACAATGAAGTATTCAAAAAAATGTTTAAATGCACATGAATGTTCAGAATATATGATGCATAACAAAAAACGTGATAATTGATATTTCAACCAAAAAGTATTTTAATTTTATACGAAAAATAGTTGAATTCAACCAAAAAAGATGAATTTTCAAAAAAATAGTTTGAATCCTCAACCAAAAGAGCTGAACTTTCAACCAAATAGTAACGATTTTCAACAATTAATAATAAAATTAACTTCACCTTTAGTTTTTCGAAAATTCTCTGAAATTAATTGCATCAATTTATTGATGCAACAGATTTTACAAAATGAAAAGTAAATGATACAGTAAAAAAGATACTTAAAATAATATCTGAACATAAATCATAAAAATGAAATGCAACAACATTCATTATAAGTTATCATATTTATGAACAAAAATATAACATACTGGGTCAAATTATGAACATTGCTCTTAATTTTAAATATGAGAAAACCATATCTAATTTGGTACGAAAAATAATTTTCCTAATAAAAGTATAAAAATATTAAGAAATATTCCCCATGAGAGAATATGAAAATTTCCCGAAACAATAAGAGAAATTTCCTATTTTCATATGCTTTTGTAAATTCCATAACATTTCCAAATTACTACCGATTTTTCAGGAATATTTTCCGTTCATTCCGAAAATTTTCCGAAAACTAGGGAAAATTTAAATGCATATTAAATAATAATGTGATGTTCAGCGTTAAATTTCATTATCATGCAAAAACGAAAGCGCGCGAACATAGCGTATGATCTATCTCTCTATAGGTCTCGGATACGAAATAAAAAAATGAAATATTGAATATTATTTCTATGAGGAATGAATGGATGAATTTCGAGTTTTTTTTACGAACAGTTCGCATTTCCTACTAACTGTTTTTGAAAATTTCGGAGTTAAGTATGAAAAGAAAAATTTTATTTGTGTGATTCAATTTATATTGATTTATAAATTCGCAACTCGGTGGATTCGAACCCTCTGAAGACGCGTTTGGGTGAGCGTGTGTGCGGGCCACGTGTAAAAGTGTTGAACCGTTTTAGAATTATCACATCGAGTTCGTCAATTCTTTCTTTGCAAATTATTTACGAAAATACATCAATATCCGATAAATTTGTCTCATATCCGTGACCCAACTACTAGTTCGTGAATATTTTGAGGAAAAATTTTTCTGCGTAGTCCAGGAAAATAAGATGCAGAATATTTTTCACTTCATGCTTTTTATCTCACATTTTCATAAGTTACTTTTATCATGAGGATCCTATACCTATAAATTATTTATGTAGATATAAAAAGTAATTATTGGAGAATTTATAAATATTCGTAGCACACTAACACACAAGTTATTTCTTTCTTCTTTCTTTTCTTCTTTCTTTGCCTAAAAATAATGTGCAAGGATTTCGCAGAAAATTTTGTAAACATCGCGGTAAACATAATAATAGTGAGAAAAATAATCTGCATTAGGAATTGTGCTTATAAAATATACCTCACAATAGTTTCGAACATCGAAAGTGTTACATCTAAAAAATAAGAGAATCATTTTTTAAACAGGAATTTTTTGAATTATTAAATGTGACTATTTATAGTTCAATAAAATGGAACTAGTTTCTTCAAAACCTCGAGGCAGAAAAAGAAGTAAAGACGAGAAAGTATGGAAAAGAAGTATTAGAAAAATTCCAAAGAATCAGGTATTTAAAAATTTATATAAACATTTGGCAAATTCTAGGTTCAAGTTTCCAAAAATGTAAAAAATCTCCTTTGATAATTATAAATCAGTCAGAAAGCGGTCACTAAATTAACTCAGTGAGGATTTTCACTGAAAATCCTTTTCTTCAGACAAAAAATGTAAAAAAATATATTTCCCTGGGGTGAATGTTAGTCATGTCTCTTTTTCCAGCAACCTTAATTTTGTTGAAAGTGCTCATTCTCTAATATTATTAACAAGTGTTCATGTAAGTTAAAAGTATATTACTTGTAGGGTGAAGAGTATGAATCAAATACTGGGAAACGAGTAGAGCCTAAGTCATTTATTTACGCCCAGTCCTGTTGCAAATTCGGAAAATGTTACGAGAAAATAGGGATTGAAGAACAAGAGAAATTCCACTCTCAATTTAAGGGACTTAGCGATTACCACAAACAAAATATTTTACTAAGTACCCTCATGAAATGTCGAGGTCCGTTGGGCGTAAAAAATAATATGAAACGTCGGCTAATAATATGGGAGTATCAATTTCCCAAAGATCAGGCAAATATTGTTATATGTAAAAAGTTTCTCAGTGACGTGATTCGCGTAGAGTACAAACGATTAGATAATGTGCAAAATAAAATCTTACTAAAAATAGATCTAGGCGATAAAAGGGGAAAACATGACAATAAAACTGTGAAACTAATAGATGCTGTTAAGAATTTAATTAAAGTAAACTGTGAATTGAATTTAAAGAAGCTGTACAACTTATTTATCGATTTTGCTCAATCGGTCATGCAGGAAGACTACATTGCAATAGACGAAACGACTTATACTAAGTATTTTAATAGAAATTTACCTTTCACATGCAAACTGCCTCGCACGGATGTTTGTAATGATTGCTACGAAATTGAGAATAAGTCTATAGTGTCCCCGGAATTCATTGAGCACAAAAAGAATTTAAAAGAGTATCTAGATTGAAAAAAGGAATTGTTATCCGAATAAAATGCCTTATGCTGTGAATTCGACTACGCACAAAATCTACCTCTTCCGAAAATTTCCGTGTCTGATCAATTTCATCAAAGATTATTGTGGTTATATCTTTTTAATGTACACATTTATAACAGCGACATAAGTTATATGTAGCCCCATCTCGGAGGAATTGCTAAAAAAGTGCAAACACAGTCTGTAGTTTCCTTCATCATTCTATACAGCTTGAATTTCATCCGTTAGTGAATTCAAGAATAATCCTTCTTTCTGATGCGGCTTCTGGACAAAATAGAAACTACACTGTGCTTACCTTTTTAACAACGCTAGCGATTGAACTTAATGTAGACATCTGGCACGTCTTTCTGATTCGCGGGCATTCTTACTGTCAATGTGATACCAATTTTGGAACCTATGCTCAGAAAAAAAAAAAATGGATCGAATAGAAATTGCGCACATATATCGAGCTCATTAGGAATGCCCGTGATGCACCGTTTACTGTACTTCAATCGACAGACGACATGTTAAAAGATTTTGACGCATTCTTTAAGGGTAATCGTCAAAAACCCAAGGGATTAAAAATTAGTTAAGCACGCGTAATTCACTACTATGCAACCAGACAAATAGATGTTTTTAATAACTACTTAGGAGAAAACCCTTCTACTTATCACGTTTGTCCGAAGCTTAAACTGGGAGATTTGCAAAATCTACCTCCCCCGCGAGTTGGCATTACTTCCGCAAAAATGAAAGACATCAAAAGTTTAATAGTTTACCTGAGCGAAGAAGGAAGGGTGTTTTACAATGAGTATTACGCAAAAATAAATATTAAGAAAGCTGTTGTTAAGAGAAATAGTCAAGTTGTTCACTTTTCATCCGACGAAGCCACTTGCGATGAAGATTAGAATTTTATTATTATTTAGAAAAATGAATTCTTACTGTGGTATGTGACTCGTTCCGTTATTGGACGCAATGTATCATTATATTAAATGAATATACTCATTTGGAATAGTTCTTTGGTATGCACATGCTTGAAACTCTTATTATCCTAATTATTTTAATTAAAAATTACTCCATTTAAATAATTTATGATGAAAAATATAGTTTTTTACGTGCAGACCTTCAGGAATCAGCACTGCGGCTCGCCTTTCTCATAGACGGCGCTGAGTCGTACATTCACGACGCTGAGCGAAAGAATTAAAGCATCATAGTTTTTCAGCAGCTGGACCAATGGGAGTAAAACTTTTCAGAAAACTTATGTGGACCCTAGTGAAAATTTCATCCGCTAGAAGTTTATTGTATCTGAAAGTTACGTCGATAGACTTTCCGATTGACAACAGTATGAGCTGCATTGGTCAAAATTTTACGCGCACGATTCAAAATCGAACTTATTCAATTCGATTTTGAATCGCGCGCCAGATTACAGCCAATTGCAGAATTTGTCCAGCGTGATGGCCAACGCACGGTGCGCGCGCAGGCTGTCCACTTTATCAACACAGCCATAATTTCGACAGCTGGGAAGTTCAGCGTTTTCGTTAGTTAGTGTAAATCATTTTAGTTCGTTTTCTTTCCTCTCGGGGGAGCTTCGCCCCCCCCCCCCCAAGGGCGCTCCGCCCCTCGACCCCGCCGGGGCTCTGCGGTTCATCAGATTCCTTCTACAAATTATATTGGATTATGCAGACCAAGTCCCCCGGTGCAACCAGGTTATTGCTCAAAAATACCAATACAATTTAACAATGATTCATTCGAGAAATTAAAATACTAGATAAACTCAAACTCAAATTGTATTCGATAATGTGGACCAAGGCCCTTCGCAAAACCGGGGTTTTGCTCGAAAATGTGAATAAAACTTGAAGAGAAAATGAAATACGCGCTCAGATGATACTCGACAATGTGGACCACGTCCCCGGTATAACCAGGTTATTGCTTGAAAATGCAGGGATAAACTGAGATATTCAACGATAAAACAATTTTCTAACACAATAACACCGTCGAATAAAAGCACCAAATAAACACATAAAAGCACAAAAATAAATCGCTCAGAAACGCACGCACATAAATTTATTAAAAAATATATTCCAATTCTATACAAAATAAATTATTATTGATTTTCAACAACCTTTAATCACTCGTCTTCACGTTCCAAGCAGGATGTCGGGCTTCCGTTCTTATTCATTTATATTTTTAATCGTTTTCTCTGAATGTTTATTTTTTGTTAAATAATGTGTTTAACTTTCTCCTGGATTTTTACGTTGAATTCGATTTTTAACTTGTACCAGACTTAATGAATATTTTTCTGACCGATGAGGGTCCAAAACAGTGACCGAAACGTTTCAAAAAGAATGATCTAATCCTTCATTTCCATGACTTGCTTCACCAACCTTTAATTTGTTCACATAGTCATTTTTCCACAAAATTCGCAAATTTTTCTTCATCGTTTCAACAATAAGTCTTAATTCTTAACAGGAACATAAAATATTTGAATAAGTTTTGAAACGTATTCGAAAAATATTTCTCCTAAGAGACATCATCGACACTTTCGAGTATACCTGTGGGCTTATCATTAGCAGAAATCCTTGCACCTATGTATAATTTTATACCTGTTCCAATTGCTTGAAAAATTGAAAATTAATTAATTATTGGTGATAGATATTCCACTAGACCAATAGTAATGATTTTTGAGAAAAAAGCCATTATAAATAATTATAGGTGAAGAAAAGACGAGAATACAGTGCCCAAAAGTGTCCAATCGTCGAAAAAACAAAAATGAGGGATTTTCTTTTTTCGGATTTGGAACAAAATGGGGGGGGGGGGGGCGCGGACTTCCAGCATGAAAAATATTTTTGCCACGTATTTTTGAGCCACCCTGTGTATAATTTTCGGCAAACGTACTCGTAAAGTATTAGCTTGTAGATGAAATGACAATATACAAGCTCTCTATGTAATATAAGCCTATTTTTATGGATTGATTAAACTCTTATTGATCCCCAGTGTATACTCGTTCGATTATGTTTATAAAAAACTAGAAAAAATGGCTCTTTCGTTCGGCCTTAGTTAATGAAGTCCAATTAACCGAGCATTTCCAGGACCTTCCAAGATTTATTCACATTTTTTTAATTTTTAGTGTCGATTTTTCGTTTTTTTACGAACAATCTCTTATTTATTGTTCTGCAATGCACTACTGCTTAAAATTTGAGTTTATGTAGTCGTATTCTACTTGCTTCTAGCAGAAAAGGGGAAAGGGGTCTTGGTACACCAGCCCTGGGATAGGTGACAGGAACTGTATGAAATTAATACCGAAAGGGAAATGTGGAAAGAGGGAGGGGAAATGGGAATTTGGAAAGGAAAAGTGTAAATGGGAAACAATAAATAAGAGGGGCGAAAGGGACAGTGGCAAGAATGGGTAGAGAAAAAATTAGTTATGTCACTGCTGTTCATAAATAAATAATACTAATTAATGAATTTACATAACTTTTGCAGAGGAATCTTCTGATATTCACATTCGTCGAAAGCGTGTAATTAATCTGGATAAAGATGGAAATGATGCAGGTCAACGAATATGGATTGACAATGCTCGGTACATTGTCAATATTCAAAAAAATAATATAATTGTATGCGCAGGTAGCATATTATCGGCCATATATGTGTTAGCTCCTTCATCTGGTGTTTCTCCATCCTGGCTTAGTAGTTTGGAAAGCTACACCATTTTATCTGGTTCAGCCAAAAGAAACGGTGGAACTCCTCACACTATCGAAAACAGAATAGTAGTGGCACCCAGTCCAACATTAGGTGATTTATCCAATGTTTTTACCTTCTGTGTAAAAAAGGGTTTCATAAAAATCTTCTGACTGGCAAAGCAGTTTTAACTTTAAAAAATTGTATTTTAATATGCCTGATTCATTGCAGTCTAATTCTATTGATAATCATTTCTTTCACAGTTTTGCTTGAAGTTTCTCCACATTTTGACTTTGAGCGAAGTCCTAATAGGTCAATCAATCTCTTTCTTGGAGTTGTACCTCATATAGCGTATGGCATTTTTACTGGCTGGGGATGCACGCAGCCAGGAAATATATGGTAAGTTAACAAAAATGTTCTGAAACTTATAAAGTTTTACAAGAGAAATTGCATTGCTTCTTACTCACCGCTCAAATTTCAGGCACAGACCTGAATATCCTGAGAAGCTAAGGCAAACCCAGCTATACATAATTCCACTGGAAGAGTGTAGTCATATTTATCGGAGACGCTTTTTCATTACAAATAAGGACATTGGCACTCTTGATACAACTAAAAGGAGAGGAACTTGCATTGGAGATCTGAGAGGACCTCTAGCGGTCCAATTTCCTCCACTACAGGCTCCTCATCTTATTGGTGTTATGTCCGCAATTAGAGGAAGAACGTTTGGAGAAGATCCTGATGTTTTCACTAATCTTAATCATCTTGCTATCAATCATTGGATCAATCATATCGTGAACAACAATACTATGCCTTAAAACTCCTTTCATGAACTCTCTTAAGTAAATTTTAAGAATACTAATGGTTTTTCGGATAATGATTAAAATTAATTTTTAAATAGTGATTAATATCGACTGCCTGTTAGAAATTTCTTCCAGAATTTAAGATCAAAATATTGGGAAGTCTCTTCCAATATGCCTCATGGAAAAACAATATAAGAAATTTGATCCTTTGGGACTGTATGCATTTGGCTCCGCGAATTTTAGTTATGAAGATTGAGATTATTTTAAGTTTTTCGATAAGCATTTATTATATTCAATGAATATATCAAACGTCGATATAATTTCTGAATTCATAGAGTTTCTTCACACACGGAATATTTTTCGTGCAAAAATTTTACCATGATCAATGACGGACCTAGTCCTTTTAATATATTCTAGTGAGAACCATACCTAATTCCAGGTCTATGCTATGCCAGGGCCAGCACAGGGAATTTCTGCATGAATTTTCATCACAAACTTAAAGATTTGATTCGAAGTGATACAAATGTACGCTGGGTTTAGAACTGTAATAATAAGGCTATGACAATGTAAAATTTAAAAATTCAATGTGTAACGTGGTGGTTTGCCACTCGTTGCTGATCCTCCCCCCAGACCTAGCAGTCGGTACAAAAATGTTCACGGCCGGCACTGACTCGAAATGATTTAATTAAGGAATGAGAATGAGAGAATCTGTATTGTAGGAATGAATGGAAAAGAGGTTGGATAGGTCAGGGATTAGGTATAGTTAGTTAGTTACTGTTATTTTTAGATAAATGTACATTTGAACCAGGTCAGTTTAGAAATCGAGGAAAAGTTAGTCTGAGGATTTGTCATCCTACCTTGAATCTGGGAGTTAGAAAATGAGAATCAATGAGAAAGTCCTGAGAAGAAAGAAGAACTGCTGTCGAACTGTCACTCCACCTCACTCAACCCCCCACAGAACAGTACAAGTGTCGCCGCACTGCCGATTTCGACACTGCACTTTTGTGACATACTACTATCTAGTAACGGGCCCGTCCAACAATATCTTCAGGCTCGAGTCAAATAATCCATACACACTAGGATAAAAACCACTACTCACGACGTACCGGACCATATTCTTTCCCGCACACGTCAAGAACAAACTGGCGCTGCCATCTTGCCAATAGTATCGAGCCGGCTTACCACCAGGGGGATACCCAGTCCAGTATAGCGATGGAACAACTGGATGCAGAGAAAAGAGGGCGGCACCTGACGAGAGGGAAATTCTGGCGGGACTGATGGAAGTGGGGAGACGGAGAGCAGGGGAATGCTGGACAGACCAGTGTCGGCCGTCGACGGGATAATTTGTTGTTGCCAATCACATACTTTTGCCACGGAGCAGTTTAAAGAAAACTTATCTAACTAAGGAAGACGTCTAGGATTCAAGTTAGGCGTCACAGACGTTTAGTCTATACTTACCTTCAGATTTTCTTTTGTTTCTCGTCATGAGCCGCGGTCGAGTTTAGAGTTTTTTTTTAGGACTATCAATTATGCTTGATTAATTTCTTTGAGTAAATATGTGTTGCGTGAGTTTAGTGATTTGAGTCATTTCTGAGATTATGGATCTAGATAAATAGCAACTTCCATCATGTGTTAGAATAATTAAGCAAATTTTATTGCTCTAATAAATATATTATTTAAAGTGTTTTAACAAAAAAAAGGAGAGTATCATGATGTTTTCTCGCCCCCACTCTACCCTTCTGGCCAGGGACCTTTTTTTTAAGAGTTTACCGTTTAACATTTTAATTGCTTTTTGTTTGAGTGACGCTATAAGAGCGTCTGGCGCCTGACAAGGTAGGTGATGTAAATTAATTATGTTTCATTAGCTAGGACGTCAGTTTGTACACTAATTTCCCTTTTGTCGCTTATGAATGAAATTAGTGTTACAAATGATAATACATATATTACAGTAATTATGAATTCAGTTTCGGAGAATGCGGAGTGGATTCGAATTAATTTATTTCGATTCAACTAGATACTTCAAGTTAAAAAACACACAAAACGTGAATATTCGCTTTTATTTATTGTGCATGACAAAATCATTATTATTTTATGTAACGGTATTAAGTACTAGAATGTAAAAGTGGTCATTATTGCACCGCTGACATGTGCGTCTGCTCGCACTCCATGCGCATTCATATATTGCAATACTTCATAAAATTATCGAAGCGTCAACCTAACCTCGAACTTGAAACGTGCTTCTCTGTAGAAACTTGTAAAACATGTTTTTGTTTACATAAAGTATATTGCATTTCATATTGGCTTGTTTTCTAGATTAGAAGCACACCTCTACTACGAATCACGAACAATGCAAAGTTCCTGCTTTATGATGGATGTTAAATTGAAAAGTTCTGCAGCAGTCTGCATGAGAGGTAATAAATTTCAATCCAATTCCAAATGCGGTCAATTGCTGACTTCCTGGTGATTGTAACGATAAATTTGGCTCATCGACAATTAAAGTGTACGTACGTCCATTATTTCGAAATTAAAAACTCACAAATGTCCGCGCAACCCTCAGTCCTACAGCAGAAATAGTAGATGGGATGGGTTAGCCTTTTTATGCAAAATTCAACGGCGAAAAATACCTCTGACACATGCGTCCACGCCCGTGGATGCTAAACAAAAGATTACGATCCTTTCAGACGTTTATTTTATGTAAGGAGAAGCTACACTCGAGGTCTTATTTTGTTTTCATTGTACCAATAATTCCTTCATTCTATCTGAGAGGAGATTTTCTTTCTCCAGTTCAGCATCACAGGGATTCCCACAAAAGCATTCCGCCTAACAACAGGAGAAGTTGCATCCTATGAAGTGCATGCCCAATCACTCTTCTAGAAAAGTGTGGTCAATATCTAAACCAGTATAATGTTTTCTGTTAGCAGCGGCTGAGGTACTATTCAATCTGGGATCCTCAGAAAAAAGGCATGCCTCCTCATATTTGGCAAAAAGCAATGAAACCAAGTAGCGTATATTTCTGTCATTGGAACTTCAATTTTTCATATTTCTGGAAGATGGTATTTCCTCTTCCAAAAAGAAGGCATTGCTCCTAATATTAGAAGAAGCAACAGCTGCGAAAGCTTGTATTCACATCATATAATCTTAATTTATTTTTTTACTTGTGGATGATATCTACCCTTTCTAGTTTATGCAACAGAAGGATTCCTGTTAGCAGCAGATGAATTATTCCCAATGCTGAGACCAATAGAAAGGCATTCCTCCTAATATAACCATAAGTCACATTAGAGTGCTTATCGTGCTTCCTTTGTAAAAACTAATTTCTACATTTGGAGTCGTCCATATATTACCAAATGCAAATTCTCGGCGGTTTTGGACTCGCCAATCTATACACATATGCAACGCTTTTTCTGACTTTTCTTGCTGTTTGTCACCGTTACCGTAACGCTGGGCTATCCTGCTCTCGTCCTAAAGGTGTTACGGAATACACAAATGACGCTTTTTTTAGTAATCCTTGAAGGAGCAGACCAAAAAGTAGGCATTCCTCCTTACATTAGGAGGATCTACAACAGAATGATATCATTCTCTCTCGAATTGTAAAAAATAATCTCTTCCATCTTCAGAAGAAGGTCACTTTAAGCGGCAGATGTAATACCACACGCAAAGTGAAGAAAAAGAAGAGGGCATCCTCTTAACATGACAAGAAGCTACATCAAAGAACCTATCTTTTTCTCAACCTTACAACTAATTAATCCTTTGTCGAGGTCATGGTATTTCAAAATGATATTTCGAATGGCGCTTTCAAGACTAAAAAATTCCCTTCTGCGGTATTTGGAAGAAGGGATCTTTTCAGGAATATTAGGAATCATCATTGAAAGATTTTAGTATGGTAAGTAACACTAGATTTATTTAATACTCTTACTCAGATTTACATCGAGTCACAAAATATGATACATTACATATATTGCTGTCCTCTGTTAGTTGACTATTATAATTTATAACCTAAGGTGCCTTCAATTACCGTTCATTCAGAACAATTGAGTTTGCCAATGTTAACGATTCTCGTGTAAACAGTCAAATAATCTGTCCCCACATATTATAGCTTTTAGCTACCTAATTCCGATTACGATAGAGTTCGTCACTGGAAGCAAATTCCATTATTGTTGGAAGTATTTTTCAAATGATTAATCAATGATGATCTAGAACGTCACTATAATACTTTATACTGGACGTTCGAAATTAAGTTCCTCTCTGTACTCAAAAAGAACGAATCTTTTCAGTCATTTGTTGAACCACCTTGCGAAAAGTCACGGGAATAGTTTAGATCACAGCGAAAACCCCATCCAATGACTCGTGGGGCGGGGGCGCGAAGGCATTCCTATGATTGTGACAGAAATAGTTTAAGGGGGTCGTGTAATGTAAAGGTTGAAAAAACGATTTTTTCACTCTAACGCTAGTGGCGGGTCTCCAGACTAGCCTCCCGAAGTCTTTATGGCGTTCCCGAGCTTCTTTTATCTTATGGAGCCATGGAACGCTGGTACGTATTCGAAAACGTCAGCCCCATCGGCCGCCCTACTCACGGCAGCAAGCACCCATCAAAATTAATTTCTATGCCATTATACTAATCCGGCATCTACTGAATCATAGTTCTATCTACATCCTGTTTGTTCATGAAAGTACGGCGCTCAAGCGTCATCGTTTTTCTCAAAAGAACGTTTTTCAAATTGGCAGATACGATAACTCAGAACCTGTCAGACCCACTGACTTGCTATTGCGTATTCAACCAGTTAATAAGTTGTATGCCTCAATGAACAACTCCAAACTGAAAAAAAAATTTTATGATTTTTTTTTAAACAAAAAAGAGCAAAGCATAGAGGCAAAAATGACACTTTCCGCTTTTTGCCTACAATTTCTTAAACAATGTCCAATTGTTTCTTTTTGTGGTTCACCTTGTAGCAACGAATCTGATCTTTCTAAATCTAATCGATTGCTTGGTTTTAGATCTTTTCTTCGACAGTTATAATACCCGCCGTTTTACTTTTCGAAGCGGAAACGGTCGGACATCTGCTCTTATACCGCTAATATAACTGATATAATAAACTTTTTATTATACAATATAGCTTGAAAAATATATAGCTTTATAAGCTTACGTAAGGTTTTATAATTTTTACTCGATATATCAACAATATATTAGTTATTTTTAATGTAAACGATATCACAAACTATTTCAGATAATTACAACGGATCGTGGGAGGCGGAAAGCTGCGCCTGTAACTGCTCACCAAAATAATTTTGGTCCCGACGCTGACCCTTTCCAATGTCATGCGGGTGGTGAGAAGGCAGGCCTGTAATCAGTATCAGAAATATGATGGGTCATACCCCTAATCTTTTCCAATGTCTTGAGGTAATGGACAGACACTCCTTTGGCTTTTGACAAAAATAGTTTAGGTCACACCGCCATCCCTTTCCAATATCTTTTGTGTCGGGGGGGGGGGGGGCGGAACGCACACCTGTGACGGTTCACAGAAATAGTTTAGGTCAGTTGTCGGCAGACTTCTTGCTTACTCTTCAGGAATGGTCAGGCTCGTCCCAGCTTAATTCTTCTTACTACTTTCCGGTCTATTCACGGACCTCAGTGTGGATGAGCTTACTCTAGCAGGAGTCTTTTGTCTACAGGCAGGTCGAAGTATACTAAATGCTTATCAAATTTTCAACCTTTATAGACAAATTACATGTCGCTAGAATCGGAAAAACGTAAATTCCAGATACATAAAATTTAAATCGCGGAATGCAGAATTAGGAAATTTATTTTTTCAAAATTTTTCCCATTTTCAAACAAAGGATCCCTGAGGGTACTCTGACTTGGTCAATGGCGTGCCGAACACTGACCTAAGACGCTAAGCCCGAATGGATCAGGTCAGTAAATTCGGACCGAAAGTTCCGAGAGTCAGCTCTGAAAGGAATGGATGCAAGAATCGCGAGTTTGAACCTACACTTTTCGGAATTTTGTTTGGATTCATACTTCTCTCAGTAAGAGGTCATTATCAAACTTGTAATATGCTAGGGTTAGAAGGTGCGAATTTCTGCCGTTCTTGAGAAAAATGGATTTTAGAAAATCCACGCATGTTGCATGGACCGCGATGAGAGATACTTTCAACCTCTAGTTAGATTAGGTAGTAGAGCTCCGAGTTTGTAACTCCGAGCTTGCACCTAGGATGAAATAATTAATTACGAGAACATTCATCTACGTACATTACACAAGAGGTTTTACAGAAATTAATGTTTCGAAAACGAATCATGCTGGTCTATCCTATCCAAATCCTAGCGCAAGTTGGCCTTCTACCACTGATATTATATCAACGTGCCGCTGGAAAAATTCTAGAAGTTGAGCTTTCACCAGCATGGAATCCTCTCTATTAAAGAAATCTGAACCTAAATCTGATCCTAAATCATGTGACAATCTTGCGACCCTTAGTGCAACCAGATTAACATCTGATTTTAGGGTCGGATTCTGGTTCGTATTTTTTCAACAGGATATACCTATGCAAATTATTTAATATTCATCTAATCTATATTCTTGAATAAGAACGTAATCAACCAATCTAGAGTTAATAATTTCCGGATCTACCTGACGATCAATAAACCGATGCGCTATGAAAATTAGAAATTAAGAATTGAAAGTTTGGTGGGGCAAATTGCACACCGCTAAGCCCTAAATTCTTAGAAACGAATATTTACTAATTCTAATTATGCAAATCAATTGTGTAACAGGTATACAACGCTAATACATAACGTAAAGAAATAGACCATAAAATAATACCTGGAAATTATATTCCTCGCAAACAGAAATGACATCGTTCTTGAAGTTGTTTATCTAGATATTCAAAGTTTCATTCGAAAAGTATAACCCTCGTATTTACAGTCACAATTCGAAACGGGAAAATAATTTCAATATTTGTTGTTGGCGAGTTTCTACATGAATTCAATAAAGACCATTTTCTTTGATTTTTCTTGCAAATAACCCAATGCAAACGGTCAGTGTTGAAATGATTAACAATTTTGAAAGCTTTAAAATTATATAAACTGAAAAATTGCAAAAGAATGGGACAAAAGAAGTTTCTGTGGATCAATAAATTGTCAGCCTACCTCTGGACAATGTTTCCTTTAGGAACAAAATTACGAAAAATTAATGTAATGTGGCAATATTGGCTGCACATTACATGGTTGATGTTTTTTTTATTTATTTGTAAGCAGCTCCTCTTTTCCTCGCAGCGACCCCCACAAGAGCGTAGTCCAGCCAGAATCCTCTTAGGCATGATAATTTTATTATATTTGTACGTGTCGCTTTCATAATTTAGCAGTCTTTCTTTCTTAATTTATGTATAAAAAGGTCAAATTTGCATAGGGCTGTCTAATACGTTCAAACATAGACTGCTTCCTTGGGGTTGTTTTTGCATTTTTATTTACGGTCTGAGTGATTATTCCGGGGGAAAGGATTACGGAAGTTCATGATACTGAAGAC
Organism: Andricus quercusramuli; assembly: GCA_932178445.1. NCBI lineage: Eukaryota > Metazoa > Arthropoda > Insecta > Hymenoptera > Cynipidae > Andricus > Andricus quercusramuli. The sequence goes on from CAKNXH010001239.1 coordinate 157,942, forward strand.
ATGTTCTGAACCAGGACGGAGCTTCAGCCACACTATAGTCCACGGAACCAAGTATTCGTGGGGGCAACAAGCTGTTGCGCACATGAAATTCAGATATTCCAGCTGATCGAAACTGCCGGTAACTGTCGGTAGGTAATGATGTACACAAGCCGCAGATTCGGACTGTTTTTTTTTTATTTTAATAATTTTGAAAGTGCTTATTGTGCCAAAAAACGTATTTGGTGCTGCCTGTTGAAAACGCTATTCGAAATGATGACTGAATGGAGTCGTAAGTGCTTGTTTAAATAAATACTCAGAGTGGTAAAAAGACAGTAAATCTTTTAGGTTTTGTTTGTTTAGCTTAAATGAAATTTTGAAATGTAAATTTTAAATATCTGGTTTATCTGAACAATAAAATATTTGTAGTGGCTGATTCAAAATTTATTTTTTATATCTACTTTGAAAAATGAGTACTCCAGAAGGTCCTGTTGAGATATTAGGCGTATAACTTAATTTTTACCTTTAATATCAATCTTCGAAATATTGTCCATTATTTTCGATGACGTTGCGCCAAAATATGTTTTATTGCTTCCACCACACGGTGTTGACACATTATAAATTTTAATAATTCCGAGGACTTCCCGAGTCGTAATAAATCTGTGTAATATACAATCATCATTAGCATATATAGTAGTCAATATGTTCCAAACTTATCAGTCACTGTTTGCGGAATCTGTAAAGAAAAATAATGAAAATCTTGATCAGCGCTATACTTCTTGCAATCGTAATTTCCTCTAATTGTGATGGTAAGTTTGCCAGTATGCAGTAAATCTTAATATGAATCTCTTGATATATATATATATATATATATATATATATTTTTGTAAATATAGTTCAATTTTCAATTTGTGCAACTTTGGAGACTTTAATGAGATAATATTGCATTCTTCAGACAGTTTTGTTTTCTTTGCTTCGAATTAGAATTGTCTAGTGTTTATTATGTAGAGGTTGATACTTAAAAATTCTAGAATCACAAATGTAGAATGGAATTGCAAAAGTAAATATTCAACAATTTTTCGAAAATTGGATTATTTGTTCCAAAAAGCAGATAAATCCTCAGAGAAGCAGTTGCAAAAGGTGTTTTTTACAATCTTAATTTCAAATATTTAGCTTTGAATTTTTTCTCAAGAAATTTCTGTCCTTCAGAGAAGCCATTTTTTCTAGTTTTTTTGTATGCATAATTCAAAAAGCCCCATTAGCGGCACCCCGAAAACACGAGCATCGCTGCAGTAGTGTTCCATTATTTATCTGAATACAAAGCTTCCCCTATGAGAAAGAAAAAGGGAGTAGATGAAACAGTTTTTGATTTCGTCACTGACTATGCTTTTCACGTGCCATGCTAGAGAAAGAGGATCTTCTCGTTTCTGGTTTTAGGGGAACCTACTGACAAAACGAAAATCTACCATCCTATCAGGACGCTACCCAATTAGGTGGGTGGGTACAAAAAAGGTTAGATAGGCGGAATCGATTGGGGTAGACAATATTATAGATATTCAGATTTTAATGAAAATAAATTTTAAACAATATATAATTTCACAAGTTAATGTGAAGAGAAACGTATCTTATCACCAATGTGTCCCTGGATTTATTGACGCAAGATTCACACCTAATCAATGTAACTGTACAATTTTCGGCAAACGTACTCTTAAAGTATTAGCTTGTAGATTAAATGACAATATACAAGCTCTCTATATAAGTAGGCTGATTTTATTACGTTTCGCCTGAAATGTATCAAACATAATGTCTATAGACATTAATTGATAATATGTGAATGAGATTTTGAGTGACATATTTATTTAGAATCTCGTATACAAATACAATCAAACTTCCTACAATTCATGAGTTTAGACAGGTCTGATATTGCCCAAAAGTAAGCCCGTGTAAAAAATTATTGGGGCAGACTTTTGTTCAGTTAAGGCTTGTCTAGACCGTCTGATCTAGGCGGTTCTTTTGGGCCCTAATCGGGTGCTGGCTAGCCCGACATGACCACAATTTTTCTAAGTATCAAACTTAAGTATTTTTTCGCACATTTCCAAAAAACCAAGGTATTTAAAAGTATAAAAAATGAAAAATGAACCTTGAAAAACATTATTTTTTGCTTCATCATCTAGTCAGCCTTTTGGGGCCCCGATCGGATGCTGGCTACCTCGTCAAGGCCAAACAATTTTCGAAGGCTCTTATTGAAATATTTTCTAGTACATTTCCAAAAAGAGCCAGGTTGTTTCAAAGTATCAAAAATGAAAAATGAATTCTAAAGAAAAAAAATCCTCATCATCTAGTTAGTCTTTTCGGGCCCTAATCGGGTGCTTGCTAGCCTATCAGGACCAAAAATTTGTCTAACATTTGAATCAAAATATTTGTTGTAAATGGGAAACGGTAAATAAGAGCTGCGAAAGGGGCAGTGGTAAGGATGGGTAGAGAAAAAATTAGTTATTTCAGTGCTGTTCATAAATAAATAATACTAATTAATGAATTTATATAATTTTTGCAGAGGAATCTTCAGATATTCACATTCTTCGAAAGCGTGTAATTAATCTGGATAAAGATGGAAATGATGCAGGTCAACGAATATGGATTGACAATGCTCGCTACATTGTCAATATTCAAAAAAATAATATAAGTGTATGCGCAGGTAGCATATTATCGGATGTATATGTCTTAGCTCCTTCATCTGGTGTTTCTCTATCCTGGTTTGGTAGTTTGAACAGCTACACCATTTTATCTGGTTCAGCCGAAAGAAACGGTGGAACTCTTCACACTATCGAAAGAAGAATAGTAGTGGCACCCAGTCCAACATTAGGTGATTCATCCAATGCTTTTACCTTCTATGTTAAAAAGGGTTTCATAAAAATCGATTGACCGGCAAAGCAGTTTTAACTAAAGAACATTATATTTTAATATGCCTGATTCATTGCAGTCTAATTCTATTGATAATAATTTCTTTCACAGTTTTGCTTGAAGTTTCTCCACATTTTGACTTTGAGCGAAGTCCAAATAGGCCAATCAATCTCTTTCTTGGAGTTGTACCTCGTACAGCGTATGGCATTTTTACTGGCTGGGGATGCACACGGCCAGGAAATTTATGGTAAGTTAACACAAAGATTTTGAAACTTATGAAGGTTTACAAGAGAAATTACATTGCTTCTTACTGGCCGCTCAAATTTCAGGCACACACCTGCATATCCTGAGAAGCTAAGGCAAACCCGGCTATATATAATTCCACTGGGAGAGTGTAGTCATATTTATCGGAGACGCTTTTTTATTACAAATATGGACATTTGCACTCTTGATACAACTAAAAGAAGAGGAACTTGCATTGGAGATCTGGGAGGACCTCTAGCGGTCCAATTTCCTCCACTACAGGCTCCTCATCTTATTGGTGTCATGTCCGAAATTAGAGGAAGGACGTTTGGAGAAGATCCTGATGTTTTTACTAATCTTAATCATCCTGCTATCAATCATTGGATCTATCATGTCATTAACAACAATGTTATGCTTTAAAACTCCTTTAATGAACTCTCTTCAGTAAATTTCAAGAATAATGCGAAGGCATTCCTATGGCGGGTGACAGAAGTAATTTGAGGAGGTCGTCTGATGTGAAGTGTAAAAAATCGATTTTTTTTCTATAATGCTAGTGGTGGGTCTCCATAATAGCCTCTTGAAGTCCTTATGCCGTTCCCGAGTTTCTTTTATGTTATGGAACCATGCAGCGCTGGTTCTCATTTGAGAACGCCAGTGCCAGCCCCGTCGGCCGCTGTATACGGCACCAAGCATCCAAAAAATTTATTTTCCATGCGTCGCTTTGATTAGGCTAGCTCATAAAGAGATAAGATAAAGTTCTTTTCAACTATTGTATTAATCCGGCATCTACTGAATCTTGGTTCTATCCACAGCCTGTTTGTTCATGAAAGTACGGCGCTCGAGTGTCATCGCACCCTGACTTGGTCAATGTGCGGGAGAACACTGACCTAAGACGCTGAGCTCGAACGGATTAGGTCAGTAAACTCGATCGGAAAGTTCCGAAGGGCCACTCTGAAAGAAATGGATGCAAAAATCGCGAGTTTGAACCTACACTTTTGGGAACGTTGGTTGGATTCATACTTCTCTCAGTAACGGGTCATTATCAAACTTTGAATATGCTAGGGTAACAAGGTGCAAATTTCTGCTGTTCTTGAGAAAAATGGATTTTAGAAAATCCGCGCATGTTGCATGGACCGCGGTGAGAGATACTTTCAACCTCTACTTAGATTAGGTGGTAGAGCTCCGAGTTTGTAAATCCGAGCTTGCACCTAGGATGAAATAATTAATTACGAGAACATTTATCTACATACATCACACAAGAGGTTGATTTTTAATATTTTTAAACTACAAAGCTTAATTATTTTGTTACAGAAATTAATGTTTCGAAAACGAATCATGCTTGTCTATCCTATCCAAATCATAGCGAAAGTTGGCCTTCTACCAATAATACCATACCAACGTACCTACTGGAAAAATTCTAGGAGTTGAGCTTTCACTAGCATGGAATCCTTTCTATTAAAGAAATCTGAACCTAAATCTAATCCTAAATCTTGGGACAATTGTACGACCTTAAGTACAACCAGATTAACGTCTGATTTTAGGGTTGGATTCTGGTTCATATGTTTTAAATAGGATATACCAATGAAAAGTATTTAATATTCATCTAATGTATATTCCTGAATAAGAACGTTATCAACCAATCTAGAGTTAATAATTTCCAGAGGTTGCCATATAATAAATAAAACAAACATCTGATAGCGTACTGAAGACAGAGATTTTTCACATTTTTCAAAGACTTGAAATTTGAAACGCCTGCAAAAAACTTTGAGAATCTTGTTGAAAAAATTGCTTGATTTTTTTTTAATTCGCTAAACGCCCCACGAAAAAAAATATTAGAGAAAATTTTCATCTTTTGGGGCGGTATACTGTATACTGGATGCGCTTAGTCATAACTCGCGAACTCGTGAAGTTTGTTTATTTTTATCGGATGAAATGAAAGATAAGATTTCAAGAATTGCATCGTGGTGGTACAAAATTTGAAAAATTCTTGAATTAAAAAAGAAATTATCGCGTGACATTTTTTTGAGTCTAAAATATTGCTATTAGCTGTTACTTGATGAGACATTGCATAATATTTTGAACCTTCTTTTGAAGAAATGTTCAACTTTGTTTTCAAACGCGTTATTGTGTTGCAAAGTCATCAGTATATTTTAGTGCCGCTTATACTAGCCGTGTATGTAGATAATTCTTGACGGTTGTCAATATTAAAAGAAATAATATGACTCATTGTACTGTTACAGCGAAACTCCTCACAGTATCAGGAACAGAATAGTAGTCGAATACATTCGAGAACTAAGTAATTCTTAAGATTTGTTGTCCTAAAAAGATTTCTTACAAATCGATAGTCCAGGAAAAAAAATCAGTCTAAAAAAAATTATTTATTGATTTTTTTACAGGTTTTTTGGATGTGTTTGAGCCTTTCGACTTCCTTAGAATTCCAGCAGGCCAATTAGTCTCATTCTTGGAGTTTTAAATCATCCTGCCTATGGCGTTTTTACTGCCTGGAGGACAACATAGTCTTCCTAATTTTTTGCAAAATTTAATCAATCATTTTCCAGGAGATAATTCCTTTTAATTCTCCCCTGTTTTCGGAAGAAATTCGTAACAACTGCGTAAATAAGAGCAAGATTCTTTTGTGTACTTAAAAGCTTCCCAGTAAGAAAAATGCAATAGGAAGAAAATCGCCAAGACCCAGGAATCGAAATCGGAAGTACAAGGAATTTTAAAAATTCCGATTTCGGTATTCAAGGAAGTTATCTTTATAACTTGATGTTTGAAATTGTTCTGAACATGTGAAGGCTTTTTTAGGATAGAAATACATAAGAAAAAAATCGACAAGACACAGGAATCGAAATTGAAAATATAGCATTATTGAGTCAAAATATAATTTGTCAATTTTTTCTTCAAAGTTGTTCGAAATTATAAGTCTAATTTTCAAAGTCAAATGATTTTTGAAAATTCCTATTTACAAAAAAAGAATGTTTAAATTTAAGCGGAAATTTTGAAAAATATTTTGAATTCGAGTTTACAATAATTGAATTTTGCTGTTAAATAAAATTAGTTGAGGTTTTAGGCAAGGATGCATTATTTCATTTTGGCTGTTTATTATCTTCATGGATAAGTGTTTAAGAATGACCCAGAATTTGCAGGCAACCTATACATTCAAAATCCATGAGTATATCGCGCTAAGACATGAAGTAAAGACAATACAGAGGAATGTGAAACATGCGTCTTTTCATCCTATTATAATTTCGGATACAGGAAATGTGCACGCAAGATACACTAAATATCTTGAACGTTTAAGAATCAGTAGGTTACTGGCAGCAGCTCAGAAAGCGGTTTTATCAAACACCTGTCGCATTGTGAAGATTTCCCTAGACTATCAGGAAGTAGGTGAATAAAAACCTATGGAGTGCAGATGGTAGCTCTAAGAAAGCATCCAGAGGCGACTCATGCCACCTTCACGCTCTCGGCCACTTTGTAAAGACAACATTTGCAAAAGACGAACTTCAAACCACATCATGTACCTAATTTTGTACCTACTGCAACATCATAGCAAAAGATTTCAAACCTCGTATTAAATTCATTCATAACATCCTCATCTCATTGGGCACTTGACTTAGTCCATGGCTGATGATGAAAACCCGGATTCGCCCGAGAACATGTTCAGAATATAAAATAAAACATTAACTAAACTTTTTATCAAAAAGCCAAACACACAAGTCTTTTCAAAATTTAAAAATCTTTCATAAAAAAAAACGTCCATCTCGGATGAATAGTGTAGACTAGAAATTGATTCAGCCATAGAAACTTTTTTGCCCTACTGTGAGGAAAAAGATCGCAGTGTTAGAGTTAGAGTTCGAAATTCCTTAAAAATCGGAATTTTATTCTTGTCTTACTTTTCTTTTCCTATCGATTTGGTTTGATTAATTAATATGTAAGATCATCCGTCCATGCCTCGACTCACAAGTTGTCAGTGAATTCAGGCTCACATGAACCTCTCTCGCTCTCTTTTTTTCTTTATCTCTCTTACTCTCTCTTTCTTTATCTCTCTCTATCTATCTTTATTTTTATCTATTTCTAATCAGTTCCTCTTTGGGGTATAAGTTTTCATTATAATTCTTTATTCTAACTATACTTTATTACAATACCACAATATGATTGTCTCGAAGTTATATCTACTTTTCTTTATTTATCTCATTCGAATGTAGAAACTACAGAGTCGGAAATCTATTCAAATGAAAACTAATTTATATATAATACATTGCTTATTTCTTTTATATGTTATCTTCGAATTTTCTGTTAGATGAGTCTAACTATTTGAGGCTGAGCAAGCACAGAGGTTATGTTCCTCTTTAAGGAATTTCAAATTATTTCAAATTTCGTAGATCAGCCCGGAAGGACTCAGAACCAGAGTGAGAGGAAAATTCCCCACATCCATCCCAAGACAATTTCAAGAAAGATAAGCTCAAGTTGAGCGTAAAACGACTAAGAGTCTGAGAAAGAGTTCTCTTTTCCACCCCAAGACACTTCTGAGTCTCGACCAAAATTGATCAGCTCGATTTCGAATGTCAGGATAGATTGCCTTGAGCTTTCGAAGATAGAAAGATCTAACTTTAAAGTCTTAGAGGGTCTCTTAGCTAGCATGGCACCAAACTTAAGTATTGAAGTTCGACTTCAATAATCTGCCCAACTGCACACACTAGAGAATCAAAGAACTTAGACTCACAAGTAAGAGCAAATTCTCTTATTCCATCCCAAGAATCTTGAGCTCCTCGTTCCTCCTGGCTCGCTCTCAAGCCACCAACTGCCTGTTTCTCCTGGGCAGTGTTGCCAGATCCCTGCTTAAGTGAGTTGCAGCTTGGGTGCGCCCGAGTCGCACGAAAACCGTACACGCTTGAATAGCCCAAAATCGCGAACTGTCGGCCTGAAGTAGCCCACAGTAGCGACTTTCACAATTTCGTTCCGAGGAAAGGGGATAAAAAGCACACAAATGTGTGGTTTGAGAACCAGCTACGTTGTGACGCTGTCTTTTTACCTCGGTACCTCGTGGATGGAAAGCATGCTTAATAGTGTAATGGCCGTATCACACGCCCACACGCGCTCTTCTCGCCGACGTTGTCATTGCGATTGCTGTTGGCGTTAACGATTCGACCAATCAGAGCGCAGGAGCTGACGTTGGCGGCTGCGATCGCATGGATAGCCGGCGGGCAGAAGTGCCAACCATTAACCGGGAAATGACGTGAAACTCAATCCTCGCAGTGAACGGCCGAATTAGTCCAGTTCGCGGGTCTGTCGCACTTAAGTAGCCCAAATTGCGACTTGTCGCAAATCACCGATTTCGGTCGCGCACAGAGCCTCTGATGTAGCCCAATTTGCGATTAATCGCGCGATCTGGTAACACTGCTCCTGGGCCGCGAGGCCTCCCTACCCTGCGGCCGGTATTCGTGTGTGAGAGCACGTGACATGCGCCATGGCATCGTATTTTCGCACGCCTTCTCTCTTTCCTCTTTAGTGAGCTGCCTATTTACAGGTTTACACTATAAATCGAGGGTTGCAATATTGCAATATTTATGGTATTTTTTGACACATCAAAATCATTCGCACAAAAACACTTTGTTTTGAAAAGTTTTGTAAAGTACACTCACTTCAAATAAATAATAATAATAATTTCTGACACGCGGCCGGACGGTCAGGCGGGCCTGAGAGCCAGCATAGCGGAAACATTCAGTTACACAGGTGCCAGCACAGCGGTCCTATCAATCGAACCGCGTTCCGGCACATAAACCAGCTGCAGGCGGACATTATTTTTTCTAGGTTATTATCTTTTATTAACATGCATAAGGCCCTATTTAATTCTCTTACCTTTTCTTCGAAAAAGAAGATTCTATTGAAATCGACCCTTATGGTGAAACACAATTCATTTTATACGTGATTGAGGGTTGGTTTGAGTGTTTTGAGGGTTTGCTAATCAGAAGAATACACCCCATATATGCTACGAGAAGTAGATGAAAGAACAGGTTGCAATGGATTTATGCGCGCTGACTAGGCATGAAAGCAGGCCTGCGTTCGGGCCCATTTAGCGCGCAGGCGACTTCACTTGATATCTTCTTGAAAAAAGAGGTGGAAAGAAGTGGAAGCTATGATCACGCGATTTGATTCCTGATACTGTTTCACAAATAAAACAATTGAAGGCCGCGCCGGATCTCGCCAGATCACAACATAATCCTGCAATGCTTTTATTTATCGAATACAAAATGTAACATAACTGTTACCATAATGTGGGACTCAGTACGACCCTGCACGAAAGGGTTGCCGGACCGCACACGAGTCGGAACGGAATCCCCCGAGGGGACCCGAAGTCCCGAGCCACCGCTCGGTAGCGGACCAGTCTTGGCTCAACCGCCCTTGTGAAAACCGTTCTCGTTGGTGTCGTTCTTTACGTTGTGCTTGGGGAGAAGTCCACGGTGTGTGCCACCATCATCTCATTTCGGCCTCTACCCGTTTGGTAACCGCGCTTAATCTGATCCCCGTGATCTACCTGACCAGGGGTGTCGTCCAGTGTGATTCCCGTCGCCTGCCTGTCCAGCGACGCCGCCGTCGCATTATCGCCGCTCTTATCATCGCAACTCTCAGCGACGCCGCCGTCGCACTATCACCGAATGTAAGTGGCTTAATAAACCATGCTCTCATTTTAATATTCCTTGTTTGATTGTGTCTCTACCCATCCAATCTCCCAATTTCCCTCCTCGGCATTACGCCCGTAATAAAAAATAAAATCTTTTCAAAGGACATTCATGGGGCATTCACGATAACTTAAAAACATGAAACAGTTGCAACGTGAACTTTGAGCGAGTACCTGCCGTCCAATATTCGATCAAACCATCTGCTATTCCGGATTTTAGCCTACTAAAACCGTCTGTACAAGCTTGCGTAGTACTTTACGTCGAATGGTAACTTTCGATTTTGGGGTTTTTTTTCAGGAATTTTGGATTATGGCCCACTGTGGACCGCCATATTGAATGCTCCATTTTGAATTTACAAATTTGTGCATGACATTCGAAGTTACCCAATGGGCACACAAGTTTTATGGTCGTCCGAAGGACGTGTTTTTTTTAACTTCTTTAGGACTTGCGTAGATAACGTGTTAAAATTGTTCAAATAACGTTAACATGTCCTCAGGATTATGGCAATTATGGAGTCCTTTGGACGTCCTCACATGGACGTTCATGTAACATGTCAGATATACGTTCTTAAAACGTGCTGGAAATGTAATCGAAAATTTTCTCGTAACAGTATAGATACGGGTAGGGGAGAGTGCCCTTGGTTGGGACATTTTTTGTTTTTTGCTCATAAGAATAATAAATATATGAATATAATTAATTTTGTATGCTTATACATAAGAGTGATGCTTAACTATAACTTAGAAACAGACAACATGAAATATGAAAACAAATTGTTGATTTGAGAATGATTTGTTTAAATCGATGAAAACGTCCCAACCAAGGGCACTCGGTCTTTGGTTGGGACACGTCGGTCCTTGGTTGGGACACTTAAAAAAAATTGGGTATTTATGAATGAGTAATTAAACTAAAGTGATACAATATTTAGAAAGAAGTAATAAATATAGGAAATGTATAAGGGAAACAAGATATGTCATGTAAAAGATTTTTCTGTAAATGCAGCAATATATTACAGCTGTGTAAAATTGGTCAGTTTCATAAAGTTTATATTGAACAAATAAAACATTCCTTGATATAACTAACATTATTCACTCTGAAATGTAGAGAATGATATTAACTAGAAGTATTATATATGTATACATATATATTTATTTATTTATTAATTTTACAAAAATTTGAACAATAAAATATATGAAACTTTGAAATTGGACTTTTTGTCCATCTAGAACATGTTAACAAATCTTCAAAATGTCGGATAATCGAAAACAATTATTTTTAAGTGGAAACCACATAATTCCATGAACAATTATTACTCGAATCACTTATTTAAAGATATAGCATTCGTAATAGCATGTTTTATAGGTTATACATTGAAAGAAAAACGACTTCTGCCAAGTTAACTTAATATTCTTTTGTGAAATTTTTATAATCATTATTTTATAAAGTTGAACAGCTTGCCTCAATGTTGTTCTCAATAAACAATCGCTATTTACAACATCGACGCTATTTACCAGCATCTTTCTTCTACTGTTATCGAAAGCGAAAACAAAATCAAATGTAATGAGCATGCGCGAAGTTTCCCAACCAAGGAACATGCAGGTGTCCCAACCAAGGAATATTCCGTGCGCATAGAAAATAATTTTTTACACATAGTTAGTGTTAGTATTTTTGAAAAACATGAATGGTTATATAAAACTAATTAAATTCCCTACAAGCAGATATTTTTTATTTTGCGAAAATATTTTGATAAGATAATAAAAATTCACTGGAAAAATACCCTAACATTTTACTTTTGATAGCTGTGAGTGATTTTCGTTCATATCTATGGGTAAGCTAAACAAAAATAATTTTCACTTTAGCCATTCATGCCTTATAATAAATGAAAACTGAAATAATTTTTTCAGATTTTTAATGCTTAATCTATAACATTTATCCCCGCTGTCCCAACCAAGGACCGTCCCAACCAAGGGCACTCTCCCCTACAGTGGTGAAATTTTGTGAAATACTCAACGCCTGGGGTTTTGGAATTCTTCTAATTCATCCCCCTCTCCTTCAAAGACAAATATATTATATATTATATCTGACCATTTATAAAAATAAGGCAGATCAATTTGCATTTGATTCTTATTTTTGTAATAGTGCTTCTTACAATTATAAACATTAAGGAAAAAATCTAATCTACTTCGTTTCTTGCTCTAAATTTTTTCCATAGGTTAATTTTCCCAACTGAAAATTCGAGAAAAAAAATTATTATTATTGGAAACAAAAAATTATCGTTTTCTGTTTGTTACGAAAATTACTTTGGAGTATAAAAGAGTTTGATAGAAGAAAAATGTATTCGTTAGGAGTTGTAATGATTCAAAATCGATTTTTGAATCCTAAATTTTTAGCTCGGCGGAACAACACTTAGTTTGATATTTCGTGGTAATAGAGTTACCGACTGAGTTTCGTCGTTATGTTGCGTTTCGCTGCATTTCGTTTATTACAATGATCAGCTTTAACATAATCTTTATTTCTTGGTTATGATGTGGACTATGCTTTTGTGCATTATAAAACATTTTTCATCATTTAAAGTTTAGTGAAGTTTCGGTAATAATTGTAATAACAGTTTTAACTTTAAATTACAATTTGTAATTTTGACTACGGAAGCAGTGTTCCCAGTGCTTGGCGGCTTGAGAGACTACTATTGCGCAAGCGCAGTGGCTCAGGCTGCCAACATTGAGAACACTGAATGAAAGATGAAATGGCTCCATTTTCCTCTTCCCGAGTAACCCGACATATTGGCCTGTATTTGCCTGACCTCATCGCATCATCTCCATAGCCATCGAAAATGCAGAAGAATAGAAAAAAGGTATGAAAAATGTTTAACCACATCCATTAACATAAGTATATTGCGTATCTGATCCGTCAAAGTTTATATATATTTTTTTTAAAGAAATATGGTTTGTACAAAAATTGAAGATATTTTTTTTCCAAATATAGGTTAGGTTCTCACACAAAGAATTTCCATACTGCTGGTTTCTTTTGCAAATTTTGGATTAATTAATTTTATCATTCCATTTCGAAATTGGTATGAAGATGAAAATTAGAGAGTAGTATGCAATGATAGTATGATGAAAATCATTTGTCTTTACTTTGGGATTTGGATCGAACTTCGTTTTCGGAATTTTTATCAAATGATTAGAATAATAGAGCTTCTCATAATTTAAATTTTATTCAATTTATTTATCCATATACCAGAAATAATTTTTTTGGTAAATGTAGAAGTAATGTTTAGCAATGAAACTTCATCGTCCAATGTTCATTTTCGCTGCTTCTAAAACATCCTTTTTTATTACAAGAATGATTATCGTCAAAATGTCATTAAAAATTACATTTTCTGTCTTTAATTCAGGCTTATACTAAAGAGATACGTGATACGTGAAGATACGTTTCCTAATGAGGAATGGAAATTCTCAACTTCATTACTGAATAGCCATAATCATGTAATCGCATAAGGTTAGGATCTTTTATTTAATATACCCATGTGCGTATCTCAGGATGGCCGAAGATAAGGGAAATTATGGAAAAGTATGGGAATTTTTCAGTCTGGGAAAGTTGAGATTTTAATGAAAAAAAAATCTGCAAAAGTCAGATTATCTCTGCAATAATAGGACCCTCAAATGACAACCAGCAATATAATAATGACAAATGACATCATAAAAATTAAATTAATATAACTCAATTTCAGGGATAGATCTCAAACACTCCTTTTTATAACTTTATATATGAGATTTTATTTTAAAATTATTTTTAGTACTTCCATAACTTCTAAGTGCCTTCCTTTAAGGCCATGTGAGCGTAACCTGAAAAAAAACTTTTCACATTATTTTCAAACCTAACTTACGTTTATACGAAAAGTGATATCACGTTGAAAATTTGCGAAACTAAATATGAGGCACTAAGAAACGTGGGTCTGGTTCTAAAATTTTATAATAAAAAAAAAATTGTGAGAATTTTTCCCCCCTTTTTTCATAATTATGAAAGTTTAGGACCAGACCCACGTTTCTTAGTGCACCATATTTATTTGCCCAAACTTACTCGGGTGAGCTCATGTGAAAGTAAGCTGGGTTTGAAAAAAAATATGAAAACAAATTTGAGGTTACGCTCATATAGCCTTAAAAAGTAATTTTAACTTTTTCCTGAATTTGAAATAGGGCTATTTTCTCCTATTTCCCCTTTTTGAGCTCCTTCTGCGCTGTGATCCCTGTAATCATCTTATAAACTTGAAAGGTTCTCGCAAAAATGCTATTTTTATATACTTATAACTTTTATCTGGGACCTTCAAAAATCAGAGGATTCGCACATTATTTTTCCACGATGATCTCTTAAACTAAGCAAATTACCATCCTAATGGTTAAAAAGTGAGGAAATTATAATGCAAATCACTTATGCTTGAAACCCTTGATTTTTGGTGGTCTAAGCTAAAGATTAGAAGAATTCTGAATATAAAGCAATAAAGTAAAAAATTATAAGAATAAGAATTCATTCCATATTATAGTGATAATTCATCTTGAAAAATAAGAGTCAGTGGATTGTTCCTTAATTCTTATTTTATACGTTCCATGCTTCAGATATATAATTGCTTTTTAATACGTTTCTTACTGTTTATACTTTTGTAGATGAAGACAACGATAGTCACATTATCATTCGTGGATCCACCAAGTCTAATAAGGAAAATTTTACAAACCGACAAACGAGAGGCCTTAGGCGCGAGATAGAGCACAAAGGCGTCAAGGACCGCAGCCGTGGTGACGGATATGGAGATCGATGCAGCAGTGGTGAGATAAATCACATAACTGAAAAACACCTTATCCATGATAAGGAGCGTGGAAGGAGAGGCCGTAGCAGCGAAAGAGGCCACAAGGACCAGAAGAATCACAACCGCGATGAGGAACGTGCAAGGAAAGGAAATAGCACCGAAAGAGACCACAAGGAGCAAAAGAATCGCATCCGTGATGAGGAACGTGCAAGGAGAGGCCGCAACCACAAGAGACATCATTAGAGCGAAAGGGATAACAGCCGTGATAAGAAACATCGAAGGAGAGGCCATAGTCGCAACAAAGGTCACACGAACAAAAAGTACCACAACCCTGATGAGAAACGTGCAAGAAGTGGTGTTGATCGGGAAAAGAAGGAAAACTATAAAGAAAAAAGTAAGACAGAAATACTTTTTATATAAACAAAAAAAAATAATTTCAAAACTGTGCCTTTATGTTCCCAACAAGAAACACAGAAAACGACTTGCGAAATATTCCATTTTCTAAATTTATTTTAAAAACTTATTATTTTTTGCGGGAAATGAGGAAAATTTGTTTTACTTGCTTGAATTTCAGTTGCTTTAAAAATGCATTCTTTGAAAGGAATTGAAATTGGCTGAGAATGATTACCAAGTTCTTGGTTTTAATTGATTAATTGAAACGTAGGTTAAGCTTGAATTTCTGCAGAATGTATAATCGATATCAGAATTGTGAACATAATAAATAGCGCACACGTAAGGAGAGAATTTATTTGTTGACAATTTTTTCATTTAAACTTTATTCTGTAATTTAGAATACTGACAACTTTAATTTGGCAGAAAATTTGGACGACGGATCTGGATCTATGTTTGGAGGCGATAGTAGTAATATGGATCACAGCCATTATCAAGGAATGACCTTGATTGGCAAGAACCATTGCAGCAAGGCTAATCTTTATAAAAACAACGAATTTAAACTCCCAACGGATAATAATTATTATAAAGGTGAGAGAAATTATTCAAATTCAGAAATATTTTTAAGTAGTCCGAGTTCTTCTCTTTGAATTAATATCGCCGACAAACAGCTGTATGAAATTTTTAACTCCACTTTTAAAGTACTAAATATTATAGATAAGGAAAAATATTTTTGCCCTTATTTATTTGAAGAAGATTTTTTAACTTTGTTATACATATTTTAGAAAGGAAGTGTAGGTGAATGAAATCAAATTCCGCTCATCAAGCTTTTTATAAGTATCGCTAAAAACGCGATTATAATATTTGTTAAAGAAACTTTGATGTCCGCCAAATTATACTCATGATTATAAATAATATTTATAACCACGAATAATATCTGGCAAACATCCATGATTCCTTCTTTCGTCGCCTGGGCATCCTAACCCCACCTGTCATTCGACCTAGAATAATTTGAGGCTTGGCATTTAGTCCGAAAAAGTTGAAACTCCCTCTGACAATCGACAGCGCAAGCTCGTCTTCGGTTATCGATAACGCTTGCAGACAATTGCTTGGCGAAAACGCGCCAATCGTGCGAAACCTGTATCCAGAAGCATCGCGAAAAATGCTCGCTTGTTAATTTTTGCACTGCGACCGCGGGCCAATACCCCACTCTCTTGCACCGTGAGAAGTGCACCGCCGCCCCCGCTAGCCTTTAAGTATAGCGCGTTTCGAGACCGACAGACACTTCTCCCCGAGCCCCCGTAGTGTAAACATCTACGCTACTTAAATAAACCCAAGTTTTTAACCTTACATTGCCTACCTCATTTTTGGACCTCCTCTTTCTAACACTCGTATGCCGCCTCCACAGCAGCGTCACCCCCGATCCCCGTTACGGAGAGGATTACTCCCGTACCGGTAACCATCGAAGCTATCACAAGGTCGTTCTAGATACCCTGGACCACTATTTCCCTTCCTCGAAACCGATCTCGGTTACGGAGAGGACTAGTCCCGTTTCGGTAACCATTACCGTCAACGGAACGAACCCCAACGTCGCTCTGTACACCCTGGACCACCCAAACCATTTTCTCCCGTCTTCGAAGCCACCCCCGTTACGGAGAGGATTACTCCCGTATCGGCGGTAATCGCCATCACCGCAACATCGCCCTGGGCATCCCTCCTCTGCTATAAAATAACCAGACCTTCCTTCACGAATTAAATAAAGTAATTCCAGCTTATTTAATTTTGAATAACTTTTTGGATCAGTCTCAACCCACAAACTGACCTCAATTTTCTTGTCAGAATTATTTTGTGTATTTTAACATTTTTTTATTCAAACCTGAAAGGATGTCCTGTGGACGTTCTGGAGCTTTCTTAGAACATTCTCGAATCTATTTATTTCATTTACTGATTTTAGGTATAGACATTAAGAGGATTCCTGCATTTTGCAGCGAAATAATAATTGAGGAATGGCAAATGATCCAAATTAAACAGATACGTCTAACTTTTGCCTTTGGATAACAAATTGAAAGTCACAATCGCATAAATATCTATCTGAAGGATCATTAGGATCTCAAATTAATTTAATGAATTGCAAAGCGGTAAAGGTGTGCAGTCTTTTATTCGAAATATTAATACAAATTTAGACACGCTTGGAACATTGAATTTTTCGAAGTAGAAAAAAAATTAGCCGTGCATATAACCGGCTTGATTTCCTTTAATTATTACAATTTTCTAAATTAAAAATAACTTCATTTTTTCGTTGAAAGTTTATTCCAAAAGTGAAGTCGAATCTTCGAAATTCCGCTTGTTCGAATATTCGAATGAATCAAATTTCAAAGATTCGACTTGAATTTTGGATTCATTTTTCATTCGCCAAAAAAAGAATTATTTTCATTTAAAAAATTGCAGTAGCTCAAGGAAATCAAACTAGTTTTACGTTGATTTAAATTGTCTTTTAATTCGAAAAGTCGAATTTTCCGAGCGTGTCTAAATTTGTATTAAAAATTGTCTTGAAGTTTGATATATTTTACCAAGGAAGACGACACGAATTAAAGTTTTCATAATTTAATGCAATGAATTCGAAATTTAACCATTAAAGCTTCAAAGGTCTTTTCCCTTTGAGAATTTTCTTTTAAAATAATTTTATTGCATCAGAAAAGTTATCTAAATCTTCTGAGCTCTGAACATTCCTCAATTTAATTAAATAAAATTTAGTACTAGTTGGTGGATCAGTCCCTTGACCAGAAAGATCTTCAATACTAGGACAGTTATTGGAGGATGTTGACTAAGTGGCCTGTAGGTCAAGAGGTGAAGGAGCTCTTATTTCTCATCGGAACATACCCTCAACAGGTAATTATGTATGATTGATCATACTGTTTCCTCGTCTTCGTTTCATATTCATAATTGGATAAATACCAACTATTAAATCTTACAGGACGAATAGAAATTTTATTTTGTGATACAGATTTTCTAATAAATTTAAAAAAGCATGTGATCCTCAATAAATTTATACCAAAGATGTGAAAATTATTTTTTACAGAGAAATAGAAGAAAGAAACGAGGAGGGAAAGATGCGAAGAATGCTGCGAGCCACGTCGTGAGGCAAGTTTTGATGGATTCTTTGGCACGGGATTATTCCTGGCATGGTCTTAAAAATAATTTGAGATTTGGTACAACCGCGATAGCATCGACTATAGACCGTGAGTAAAATAAGTCTGCTTTTCTCTATTTATAACTAACTTCGAAACTGTTTTAAATATCGAATTTAAAGTTTGAATTTCTTTTTTTTTAAATTACAGAAGTATTAATTTCAAAATATCCGGAAAGCACGGAACAAGACGTATTAAGAACGGCTTTTCGCCGTTTCTGTAACATCGACTTCAATGTTCGCGGACTTTGTTACACGTTTTAAAGACGTCCTGAGGATGGTCCAGTGCCCATTGGGCAGCGACCAAAAAACCCCCTTTTACTAAGTTTCATTCTAATCCTACAAAATCATAAAATCATGACAGCTATATTAAATCCGCTATTTTTAAGTTACAAATTTTGACCACACGTTCAAAGTCATCGACCCCAAAAACCTTTTGTAACAAGTTTTATACAAATCCAATATAATCTTTACATTATGACCATCATATTGGATCCGCCATTTGAATTTTGAATTTTGACGTCAAATTCGAAGTCATAGACTCCAGAAAGCCAAGTAGTTGAGTTTCAAACCTACAAAGATGAATTTTCAACCAATTGGTTGAATTTTTAAATAAAAGAAGATTAGACTGCAACCAAAAACAGTTGCATTTAAAACCAAACAGTTGAATATTCAAGCCTGAAATGTGAAGCTTTTAGGAGACAGTTGAATTTTCAATCTAGAATGACAAATTTTCAACAAAATAGTTAATTATCTGACAAAAGAATAAAATGTTCAACAAAATAGTTGGAACGTCAACAAAATAATTATTTAGTCAACAAAATAGGTGAATTTTTAACTACGATGTTAATCTTCAACAAAAAAAAAAAAAAAAGAAAAAGATTCGACAAAATATTTGAATTTTCAACCAAAACAGATTAATTTTCAACCAAACATTGCACTTTTCACTAACAATGTTAGAATTTTTAATAAAAAAAAGATTAACTTTCAACAAAACACAGTTGAATTTTTCGTCAAGTAGTTGAATATTCAAGTCAAAAAGACAAATTTTGCAGAAGGAAGTTCACTTTACAATAAAAAATGAAGAATTCTCAATGTAAAGAGTTAATTTTTCAACAAAGTAAATGAATTTTCAACAAAATATTTGAAATTTTAAGAAAGTAAATGAATTTTCAAACAAATATTCGTATGTTCAACTGAAATTATGAATCTTCAACAAAAAGAAAGATTTTTCATCAGAGAAGTTCAACTTTCATGAGCCCTCGACAAAGTAGTTGAATTCATAACAATTTTTTTCAACTAAATATTTCAACTCAAGAAGACAAATCTGCGACAAAAAACAAACTAACTTTCAAAAAAAGAATTTAATTTTTGAGCTTAATAGTTGCCTGTTAAACTGAAAACAATCAATTTTCAACCAGAAATACGATAGCTGAATAAGCAATTGAAAAAGTTGATTTTGATCAACAACAAAAGAAAGAATTTTCAACAGAATAGTTAAATTTGCAATCAAAGAGATCGATCTTTAACTAATCAAATAAATTTTCAACAAAGTAGTTCAACATTCAACCAAGTAGTGGAATCTTCAACCAAAAAAAAAAAATTTCTTACAAAAAAGTTATTAATTGAATTTTGAACTAAACACTGTCAACTTCCATGTCAAAAATGAATTTAGTCGAATTTTCAGTTCATAAAATTATTTCAACGAATAAAAAAACGAATTTTCAACAAATTAGCTGAATAGCAAAAAAAGCGAGAAAAAGGGAATATTTTTGAGAACAGAAAAGAAGAGGAATTCTTCTTAAAACGGGTAAAGAGGAGAATAGGGAAAAGAGTGTGAAATCTACTTTAATTGTTATAATATAATGAAATTTAAATTGATTAATATTGGCAAATTTGTAGTGCATACAATTAACTTTGAATGACAATCTACATCACTTAATAAAATTTTATTTGACAAATGTTAATTAACATTATTTCACTTGCAAGTACCGTCTTGCAAATTTTTTATAATCTTTATAATTTGAAAAATTATTTTTTCATCTCTGTTCTGCTGCCATGGTCAGTCACTTGTAATGAGCGGAATATAAATAGTATTTTTAGCAGTCAAGAAATTTTTTTTTCGAATCCGGAAGTTTTAATCCACCCCCACTCTATCTTACGTATTTTTCGTCGAATAAACTTGCGCATTTTTCTGCTTCTCAGTCGGAATCGTGGTTCTATATATAAAAAGATAAATCCAAAAACTGTACAAATACTGGTTGCTTGACGAAAATTGTGTAACACTTTAAACTTTATTGTAAATAGCCTACGTCACTCCTATATCAATATAACCTGCGTATATACAAGTCATCGCTACAAAATGGAATAATAATAAAAATGTACACACTTTATCTATTTTACCGTACTTTTTATCATTCCGTTAGTGAAGTTCTCAAATATTTTTACCTCATTAACTAAACACTCATTACTCATCAGGAACATCTTACAATGCTCGAGAGAATCTTTTGGAACAATTTTCAAGAAGATAAAAGAAGATGGAAAAGAGATGAATTTTTAATTGAAAAAAGATGCAGGCATATTTACAGACATACATACGCGGAGAAAAATGTAGGGTCTGTTTGGCCATCTAGATGTGCAGACAGGCTATATTGCAGGGTTAACTATAGGACATCCCTTGAAGATGGCTAAAGCGACTATCTCTAGAAGGTTAAAAGAAGAGGTACAAATCGATCACCTGAGAGTGTCGACTTGATCATTTCGGCAGGTCGACTCAAGCGTCAGAGAAAGTCGAACCGATCATCAACGAGGGCGGAATTGTTCATGATAAAGGGTCGAATCGCTCATTCCAGAGGGTCGATTTGGTCATATCAGAGAGTCGACTTGATCTCCTCAGACAGTTGACCTGGCCATCTTAGGGGGTCGATTTGATTATTCTACATTTTCTATACTTGTTGTCCTTTTCCTACTTATTCCAGCCTCTCTCTTATAAGAGACTGGAAATTATAAAATCAAGTGGAACCTATAAAACCGGAAAATTTATATGAAATGCAGAGAGGATTTTTTATTCTTTGTGGAGAGTGAGATGTATGACACATAATTTGATATGCAAAAAAGTGCACATTGACAATATATTTTTTGGAGCACGAAAGGCTGAAGGCGCGGCACGGTGTCACACTGAATATTAGGATTTCAAAAATTTAACTGAATTCAGAAACCAATACCCCACATCTTGTTACTTTCTGCATCATCAATGAATGCTGAAATATTTTGCACGTTTTCAGTTTGAAATGACAAGATGACAACAAATTTGTAATGCATAATATTTGAAAATACAATTTTTTAATAGTCAAACTTTTTTCTTCAACATAATTCAAAGTTGATACAAGAACGGAAAAGATTCCTTGATTCGAGGCAAATCGATTGATCTATAATATTGATACACTTTATTGAAGATTAGGGAAGTTATGCTCATTTATACCTGAATCATCAGTTCCAAACAGAATAACTTTTTTCATCGACATAATTCAAAGTTGACGCATGAATAGAAAAGACGTTTTGATCATAAATTTTGAAATAGAATAATTCTGACAATTTTTGTAAAGAAATCATAAAGCTGGGAAAGGGATAGGGTTCGAGGGAACTTTTCCATTCCCTTTTACAGCTAGAAAAATTGTCATTTCGAATACGAAATTTATTGATTTGTCAGATTCCTCTTTGTATTAAGAAATTTTTTGTATTATTTTGTAATTTTGTACTTTTTGTAATTATCAACAAGAGAGTTGAATTAGTGACCAGAAAACGAGTCAAACGAGCAAAACATTTCCAAAAAATATTGTCAAATTTTCGAGCTAAGACGCATTTTTCACCAAGAGAGTACACTTTGGGTTGAAATTGTTAAATATTCAACGAAATAATTAATTTTTTATATCAATAAAGATGAATCTCACATCAATAATGACTTTTCAACCAAAAATAATGAAATTGAATAGTATAATAATAATATGTACTTGGATTTCTTTATTGGGTTCTATTCATTCAGTTCACATTTAGGTGAAAAAACGAAAAACAGGAGAAAGACTGTAAAGCTACAGTGTAATTTTGAGGTGAAAACATTTTACTTTCACAGATATAATACCTGTACCTAATGATAACAGGAAATTCCTCCCATTTGAACTTCGTTTTTCTGAAAATAAACAAATGAAATAAAAATATTGTCAAAATATTTCTCTCGTACAAAACATTATTTCAAGTGTATTTTTATACACAAAAATATTGCTTAAAAAATGTTTTTATAAAACCTACTTCGCTAAAAAATATTTTTTAAATAGTTGTTTGACTACGTCGAAAAATGGGAGTGAGTCAGAAAAGGGGTTGGGCTAGTCGTCTCTAAAATTCGGGACGACTAGCCAAGCTTATCAAAAATTCTTGACTACTTGTCCCGAAATTCGGGACGACGAGACACTTCGTTTGGCTACAATGGTTTTTTCACAATATATAATTATGAAAGAATACATTTTTATCAAATGTACGTCGCTATGAAAAATTGTATAAAAATTAAAATTGTGAAATTGCGTATCTACAAGAACTTATCTAATTTAAACAGATTTAATGAGACTCGCTGATAAGGGCCAGCATTGTGTGCTGAAACGTTTGAAGCAATTTAATTGTTTTCACCTGGAGTTTCTATTAGAATCGATCTCTGGTTCCAAATGTGCTGCAACAAAAAGGAGCTTCTCTTGATGAAAAAGAACCCAAAATGATAAATGGTTTCTGTAGGAGCCCAAAGTATAGATTCGAACCGTCCTAATAGAGGCTTTTTGTCACTCCTGCCTGATTCACTTCGAAAATTTTGCACGTTAATTATGGGCATTATTCATTCTTGAAAGGAAAATAGCACATGAATTGTGACTTTGCTACACCTCCAACATAATTTGGTCCTGTCGGGACCCTCACAGCCCGCTGCTCTGTGACCAAAGTCATGACAACGGTAGCACTTTAGTACCTCAGTCATCTTTCTGACGCGACAGGACATCCAACCCACTTTCAGATGTCCTGTCCAGATGAGTCGCGACGCTAGCTCTTCGCTGAGCTCAACGTAGGCCTTGAGGTATCCCCTAAAGGCTCTCTTCGTTATGTCCACCTTCAAATTTTCCGGAGCTATATCGCCGAAGTGGTTTCGTACGGCCTCCATTACCTCCTCCGCGTCTGCTGTTGAGTCCAAATCGAGGACCTCAACCTTCAGGCATGGAACTAGTTCCCGCACGATGTTCACATCCCCAACTGCCTCCCTGATAGCAGACGACAGCTTTTCTCTACCTTCTGCCTCGGGTCGAACTCTCCACTGTGGCTCCTTCTTTTTGGTGGATGTGGTTGGAGCTGTTGTCGCTCCCACATCCTTCCTTTTCGGTGTAGAGGACACTGTTGTCTTCTTTATTGGCTTCTTATTGGCCTGCTCAACGGGACTCAGTGTGGGCTCCCTCTCTCGCTTCCCTGTGTGGGTAGGGGGAGTTTCCGTGGTATCTTCAGTCTGAGTACCGTTGTGGCTAGCCCCTTGCTTCACCTTGGCCTTCTTCTGATAATCGACACATTTTTTGCCGATGTCTTTTCCAACGTTCTCTATGGCATCTTTGAGATACCAATCACCATAGCTTATGGAGTCTGCCAGGTCTCTCACTTCACGCCGTGTCTCACCCAATCCTTCCCTGATCGGCATGAACATGTTGCGCTTCGTGTCGCAGAAATCCTGCTTCCCCTACAGCACACCCTTAAAATCATCCAGGGCTTTTTGTCTCAACTTCTTCCACCTATCTGCTCCCATAAGATCAATCTTAGACTGCGTCTTTTGACTGGTGTCAAGATCTGCCACCATGTCCAGTTCTCCTCCCAACTCCTCACACAGACTTCGATTTAGGTTTTGTTGCTTCTTCATTTTATTCCCACGAGTAGCTAGGGAAGTGTAGGTCCACCCCCGCAGAGCAGCGCATGCGGAGGTAAGGCCTGCATACTCTAGGAGGCGACCTGGTATCCTAGAGACATAGTTTGGAACACCACACCCTGGTGCCACGCAGTCTTCGGCACGGTTGTTAACGCCTTGACTGGGGGGTTTTTCCTTTGGGACCATCCCTGGACCATTGCCCGCGACTGCTTATTGAGTTATGTGACCGTATTCAACCGAAACCTTCGGTACCCAAAGCGGGTAATTTTTATGTTCGAACAAAAAATGTGACACGTGCGCTTATCGCACTTTTCAACTTTCTTTTTATCGAAAAGCGGGTTTTCGAAGTTTCCGAGTTTGAATTTGCCCCAGTAACTTGTTCTTAAGACCGATCCACACATTCGGTACTTGCCGAGTGCCGAATATTCGCCTTTTGCCGAGTACTTAATCCCCAAATGTTCGCCGAGTAGCGAGCATACCGGAGCACAGGTATCCAGAGATGGCGGCGAATATTCGCTCTTCAGTCGCGTGGATGCCTGTCCCAAACGTCAGTTTCTCACTCTACTCGCCTTGGTGCTTGGTTGGAAGCTCAGCAACTGATGGACAGCACGAGTAGCGAACATTCGCCTAGAGTAGACCCATCCGCACTACTTGGTATTGTTACGTCCTGGGCCTATCATGGCCCTCTGTTGTAGAGTTGTAGAAGTTTCGTGAACGCCGCCAAATTCGAAATCAAATATTTTATATTATTTTAAATTAAAGATTTATTGTTGTTCGTTACTGCTGAAACGTTAAAACGTTGCCTGAAATTGGGATAAGAAGGGTTCTCTTCATAAAAATTAAACAATGTATATTTGTAGCAAATTATTATACTTTAATTATCTGCGCGTACAATTTGAGTTCCGAAGTAGATTCGTAAAGCAATCGAAACCCTTGAAAGCTCAATAAAATTGAAACGACTTTGCTGGTTATTATCTCCCTTTTGTAGACTAATTTCCACCCCAAAACCCTTAGTCATCTTTTTACGACTTGCTGACACGTGGAAGTTACTCTAGGAATGTTCTACCCACGCGAAACTTGTTAGCGACTGATTAGCCCTATACTTATTTCGCAACCTAAATTCCTTTCCTTTGAATGGAGACACGTGTCAGATCAACCCTAATCTAAATACATTTTTGTAGGGTTCTGACTCATCTATTCTATCCTGTTTCTCACGCTCTAAAAATCGTGTTATTTCGCTACTCCCGAAATTCCTAATGAGTGACCTTCCTGAGGCTCAATTATTTATTGCCTTGTTTTTGTCTCCACATTCCTACCAAATGACCCTTCTAAAGTTCTAGAAAGTTCGAAGCTTTAATTCAAATTAAATTCGAAATTTAACAAAAATTCAAATTTTCCGCTAATTCTTGGTTATTTTCATGATAATGTAGGCGTCTATTATTCCTATATAGTTGTTGTGAACTTCCGTCCATCCGTCGGTCGTAATTTTTCCAAGAACAGGAAGCGAGGTGCAGTTCTAGCTCACAACTTAAAAATCACAACTTAGTGTAGTCAGCGAAGAGAGGGGAAATGATGGGGGTAGAGAAAGTCATGAGAAATGTGGGGGAAGTGAGAATGGGTGGAAGTAGATGATAAAGAATTTGGGGAAGGTAGGGGAAGCGAAAGTTGAAGTTTATGGAGCAAAAGTAGGGATAGGAAGAGTAAGCAGGGGAATATAAGGGCAGTGGGGAAGGGAAAGTACGAGAGGGGAAGGTTTGCACGACTTATTTATGTCTTAATAGGAAATAGAACCCTTCTTTGTAGTCGTAAGGCGCCTACTTTGATTAATTTTTCAACCTAAGTGGTTTGTTCTGAGCTTAGAATGTCGGGAATTTATCCGGATATATACCTCTATATATAACTACACCCGACGAAGTGGGCCCTTTCTTTGCGGAAGGTCACATATGAGACACATTAGAAATGCAGATATTTAGAAACGAATATAGTCGCCTGAAAATCATTTGATAGAATTAAATAATATTTACTCAAAATTATATCTTTTTTCCCAAAATTGTATGTTTCTCCATGAATGGATTGATATGTTTCTGAAAGAATTGTAAATGGATTATATGTACGTTATTAGTACAAGGAAAGAGTTCAAGACAAATAAATGACGTTTTTAATTTGAATAGTTTATTTTGGCAGAAGATATTTTATTGCTTATATCACGTAGTCTCGAGACATTGTAAATTTCAATAATGCTGAATGTTTATCGTGCAATAAATAAGGTGCGTACCCGGATAGTGATTAGTCTATATATAGTAGTAAAAATGTTCTAAAATTATCAGTCATCCTTTCAGGCATTTTACCTACTTAAAATGAGGATCCTTATCAACATTATACTTTTTTCAATCGCTAATTTTGCTGGTAAGTGTAACCAATATAATATACATATTAATTTTAATATGAAAAAGTATAAACGTACTATGTTGAAATTGTTTCATTTTTAATGGTTGAATGTAGAATTGTTCAGTGAACTTTGAGATTAACATTTAATACTTTTTAGATCACAAATGTCTACTTTTTTTTACAGAACTAAATGCTTCAGGAACTAGCGAAGCTGGCACGTCCAGACTATCCATCCGCAATCCTCACCCTCGTGTCACAGTTAAGAAAAATAAAAAACCACATAAGATTATCATGATTGGAGAGGCAGAATTTGGGGTGTGGAATTGGCCTGGAGGAAAACCGCGTGAAGTTAGTCTTGTGTATCCAAAGAAAAATTTTGTTCCAGATGATGAATATCGCAAATACCACCTTGTTGAAAATCGTTACGTTGAAAAAGATGGCGTAAGATTTGTGATCTTCATGGAGAATGGCCACTTCTTGGGAGCTCAGTATGCATCTAGTGCACCTAATCCAAACAAACCAAGTCAGTTATAATTTTTTTCTGTTCTTTATATATTTATTCTTTATGCTTGCGTATTTTTAACCCAATGAAACTGAATTTTTCTCAAAAAAGTTAAATTTTCAATTAAAGAGGTGAATCTTCAAAAAAATATGAATTTTCAACAAACTACTTCAACATTCAAACAGGTAGTTTTATTGCTAAAATTAAAAAAGATGAATATTCAACCAAATAACTAAATTCCATCCAAAAATATAGGCATTTTTCACCAAAAAAGTTCATTTTTAACCGAATATTTAATTTTCCATCGAATTTTTAAATCCTCAACCACGCCAGATTATTTTACGCCCGAATATTTGCATTTTTAACAAATAAGGATACATTTTCAACTAAAAAAGACGAATTTTTAATATCTTACATGAATTTTCAACTAGAAAAGATAATTTTTCAATACAAATATCAACTTTCAATCAAAAATGAAAAAGTTACATTGTTAGTTAAAAATGTTATTCATCATCCAAAAACAAAAGAGTTCAACAAAAGAGCTCAACCCCCGCTCAAACTGATAACGTACTTTATAGGCGATCCCTTAGTGTTTAATATTGATATTAATATTTACTGTTTTTATGATCGCAAATCTTGATTTTCTTTCTACAGTGTTAAAAGATCCGAGAACGAACAAAGTTTCTGAATCCCAGACAAATCAACCAACTAGGACATTCATTTTCGATAACAACAAAATTGGGGTTTGGGAAGATGCTGCTGGAATACCGCGCGCTGTTGGCCTTGTATCAGGAAATATAATTCCAACTGCAAGAGATCGCAAAAGAATCATAGTTGACACCCAGAGGGCTCATCAAGATGGTGTATTTTTTTTAGTACACAGAGTATTACCTAGTGACATCATTCTGGGAGTTGAGCTTGCACCAGAAACGAATTCTCCTTGTGAAAAAAACGGATTATAATCTATACAAAAAATAAGCAATGAAAATGTACCTATGGAAATAATGTAATATTATACAAATGCATATTCCTCAATAAACATATAATTGAAAAGTTTCTATATTGTCACTGAAGTTTCATAAAATATTCTATAGTCACTTAATTCACCTTTGGGCTTTATAATTTTTGGCCTTATGAGTCGAGACTGTAGAGCTGTACAATATAATGAGTAGAATTTTCGACCGCAAAGAAGATTTCAAAAGAATAGTTCCATTTTCTTCTAACAGGAAGAATTGTCAACAAAATAGTTACATTTTTAACTAAAAATATGAGTTCTCAACCAAAAATGAAATAGTTACCTTTTCTATCGTCACATTTGTAACTAAGGATAGAAATTACGGTCAAGTAGCAGATGTCCGCTAGCAGTGCAATAAGGCAATTAAGTGCCTTACTTTCAGATTTTAGAAAACCAATTTTGTCACGTAGCATATGTGCCGTTGAGCATGACTCATGTTACCCTTGCGAACCTTGAAAAGGACTCTTTGACGTACCTACGAACAATTGACTGTGCGACCGTCATAGAGGTGCGACCAGTCTTATTTTCCAGAAAATACATTGTTGTTTTGTTAAGTGTCTTTGTACTTCATTTCAAGACCATCCTCTCTCAATTTAATTGAATACACTCTCACTTTAATTGGTGACCCCGACGTGATTGCGAACGCGGGTGATTCCAATAACACGAGTTGTGAGTGAAGTGAAGAGTGAGTAGGAAAAAAGGGATACGAAATTTACTTGGATTACTGTCAAATACTGTACACAGACCGTTGAGGCACAGAACAATCCTCTTACGACTCTGGAGGAAGAGTTAATATAGATCATCAAGGCGGAGATAAGTGCTATCCACAAGCCACAAAATGGTGGTGAACGATTTCAGTCCCGTGGAAATAGACAATTTCGATCTCGAAATCAGTCACGAAATCGCGAAAGCGAGGCAAACTCGGCTCTGTATTGGTACCTCTATACGGTCCTTGAAGTAGTCGTATTTTTGTGACTGATCAAGGCAGTAAAGTAGCTTTTCTGATAGACGCTCATGCGGATTTCTATGTTCATTTGCGAAGACGCGTAAGTGGACGTCCAAAAATATGTGCTTACGAACTTTACGCTGCAAACTCTGTGCCTATAGCAGCGTACGGCAGAATTTCTATGGATTTGAATCTATCATTACGACACAGTTTTAAAATGGCGAATTATTATAGCTGACGTTGTGTTCCCATACTCGCGATGGAGCTTCTCGCACATTGTGGACTTCTTCTTGATGCAAAAATAAACGCTTGATCGAATAAGTTACAGGATTAACAACGAAAAGCCAGGCAACATCCGGCAAGTATACTTCAGTCAGAATAATTGGTGGAACCACAAACTACGATCGCATAATTGCCGAATTTCCCGATGTCAAGAGACCTTCCGCACTCGAAAAAGAGACAAGCACGACGTAAAGCATTACATTAAAACAACTCGTGGACCACCTGAATTTTGCAGACCTCGACGTCTAGCACCTGTCCGCTTTAAGAAAGCGAAAACAGAATGCCCGGACGTTTGATCGATGTACTGTATTCCCGACAATAGATCTGGTAAGAGCATAGAACCAAAATCCTGTAGCGCCGGAAGATATAGAAAAAAACAGCAAAAGCTTCGCCTTTCAAACTATTTGAATTCACCCGCATGCCTTTTGGATTGAGTAATGCAGCACAATCAGTTACGCTTACATCGATGCCATTTTAATCACGTCCAAAAGTCATGCGAAGCACGAAGAGCGTATACGTAGTTTGTTAAAAAGGCTACAGGAATTCGGTTTGGTAGTTAATTCGGGCGAAAGTGTATTTGGGTCGAGCGATGTGGAATTTTTAAGATATGTGGTTGATGCATGGGGTGTTCGACCAGATTCCGAGCGTGTGCCAACAATTATTTATTTATTCAAACATTCAACGGTAAACGCCCTTTATTACATATGAAAAAGGAACTAATTATAAAGTAAACTAAATACAAAAGTTATAGTTGTAAACAAAAGAGCGCACGAGCCGGTCCATGAATGGAAATTATATACTGTTATTGTCTCTGAGTATTGCTGTGAGTCTGTTCTTGAATCTGGATGAACATGAGTCGAAGAAATCTAAGTCCGGAAAGTGGTTAGCTTCCTTACAAATACGTGTTAGAGTACTATTTCCGCCATAATTTGTTCGATGGAAAGGAACCCTGAAGATAGAGGTCGACCCTCTGAGAGAGATAGTAGGAGCAGAGAACGAGATCAGGGCTAGAATTTGTGGAGAATCGATATGACCATTAATTATATTATAAAGAAAATGCAAGTCTGCTGTTAAGAGTCGGGATTTCATTGAAGGTATATTTAAGGTAGTTCGAAGTTCAGTGTAATCGTGATCAAATCTATTCATATGCATACCAATCTGCCAAGCTACAAATCTGAGAAATCTGTTCTGTACTCGTTCAATTCTCATCATATGGGCCGCATAGAAGGGTGACCAGATGACGGAGGCCGTCTCAAGGTGAGGCCTCACTAGCGAGAAATAGAGTGTTTTAACAACTAGTAGATTATGAAAAGACTTAGAAGTTCTGACAATGAAACCTAAAGCTTTAAGTGCTTTATTCACGATCATAGATAAATGATCAAGATAGGTCAGGGCAAAGTCAAGAATGACACCCAGATCTTTCACATAGAGAACTCTATTCAACAGTTGTCCTTCGATGTTGTAAAAGAATCTAATTAGCTTCCTCTTTCTTGTGAATGGAATGATTTGGTATTTTTTTATATTGAAAGGCATGTTGTTTTCCAAAGACCATAAATGAATTCTTTCAAGATCTTCTTGAAGTTTAGCAGCGTAAACAAAGGAAGAAATTTTGAGATACAATTTAAGGTCATCCGCGTAACAAAGGAAGTTACTATGCTGAATAGATTGCTTTATATCATTTATGAGGATTAGAAAGAGTAGAGGACCCATGTGCGATCCCTGGGGGACACCCGAAGTTGCCAAGATTTCGCTGGATATATGACCATTTATCCTAACAACTTGTATTCTGTTATGCAGATAAGATTCTATCCAATTGACTGTATTACTAGAGACACCATAGGCTCTTAGTTTGGAAATTAAGATACTGTGATCCACTTTGTCAAAAGCCTTGGAGAAATCTGTGTATACGGAATCCACCTGTCCGCCACCCCCCAGTGCACTCAGTAAGTATTGAGTGTAGATGCATAAATTTGTACTGACCGAGCGGCCCTTTCTAAATCCATGTTGATCGTCAATAATCAAATCAGAAAATGCAAAATAAACTTTATCATACATTATACTTTCAAATAATTTGGACATAGCATTGAGGATAGTTATAGGCCTATAGTTAGTGATGTTAGATTTGTCACCCTCTTTATAGATGGGAACAATTATTCCCTTTTTCCAGGCATACGAGAAATAACCGACTTTCAGGGAAGAGTTGAATATTAAGAAAAGTGGTTCAGTGAGTGACGAGCAGCAAGACTTCAGAAGAGAGGGAGGGATGCCGTCGATACCAGCTCCCTTATTTTGTTTGAGATTACGTAGTTTAGGCCTGATTTCGTCTCTGGAAATGTAAACAATACTTAGATCGACTTCATCGTCATAAGAGTGAATGTGGGTACAATTATTGTTAGGATTGTAAACTGATTTAAAATGTATAGCAAATAGTTCGGCGATCTGCGGACAAGAGTCTGCTCTTAAATTATCGAGAAACATTTCAGCTGGCATCGAAGGGTTATTTCTAGTTTCGTTAACATAGTGCCAAAAAGATTTCGGGTTGGCTATGATGTTTCTCTCAGTCCTGAGTATGTACTCTTTATAGCAACGCTCCGATAAAAAATTATATCTCGCCCTCAAGACTGAGAAATTCTCGTAGTCAATCTGATCTCTCGTTCTATTGTATACTGAGTGCGCAATCTTCTTGGAAATTACGAGATCTTTAGGCTCGCATGAAAACCAGGGAGGGTAGGTTGAGGTATGACGATAATACTTAGGTACATACTCTTCAATCGCAGTGTTCAAGTGCATGTATAAAAAGTCAACCATATCGTCGATAATTTCCTTCTTTTCAAAGTTGAGACAAATACTGTTAGAAAGGGTTGTCGAATTAGAGAGACTAAATTTCCAGTCAACCTTTTCTAAATACGAATTGATAAATGCGAAGTTGGCTTTTTTGAAGTTATAGGATACAATGTTATGTGCCAATTCATTGGGTGTACTAAGAGCAAATACATAATAAATTATCGGTGGATGGTAGGGATCACAAGGTAGCAAAGGATCCGGTGCCAGTAAGGACGAGCAATTATTATAATTGGATAGGATAAGGTCGAGCATTGAGCCTAATTTATTTACTATGGAGTTTTTTTGATTTAGATTTAAAAAGGATAATGTATCTAAGATGTTTTGAGCAATTGTGTTTTGACAAGGAGTGGAATCAGTATTAATCGAAAAGGGGTTATCCTGATTATTGAGTGTGGCATTGTTATTCCAGCGAATGAAAGGCATGTTAAAGTCACCTAAAATGTGAATCGGGTGGTCCGGGAATACATTCAAAACCTCTTCGAGCATATCACAAAAGTCAGTATATTTAGTAATATCAGAGCGAGGAGGAAAGTAAACAGCACAAAAAATGTGAGAAAACTTGCAAACGCTAATACGAACAAATACAGTTTCAACTGAGTTGATGTTGCAAGGAATGGATACACTATGAAATTTATTTTTAACAGCAATAAGAATACCACCACCTCGCTCATGGCTGCTGGTTAGAAAATTTCTATCGAGTCTATACAAAGTGAAATTGTTGAAACCTAATTCAGAGTTATTAATGCCACTATGCAACCAGGTTTCGGAAAGAATAATTACATCTGCTGTACAAGCTGGAATTACCTTCCTTAGTTCGGGTAACTTTGTGCGGATGCCCCGTACGTTCTGGTAGTAGACTTCGAGCTGGCTACAGAGAGATGCGAGAGTATTAGTATCCGTAGAAAACGCTTGAGGTGGTGTAAGAGCCTCGCCGGCAATATTACATATGTCAGCTTGATTACAAGAAGAGACTATGGTAGGAGAGCAGTCAGAAAAATCGCAAGAAGGAACACTCAAGCCTTTTTCGACCGTACAGTCATCAATACTGGGACATTGACTCTGAACACGAGCTTTAGGTCCACTTTTCCTGCCTCCTGTCGCATCTTCAGTGTCTCTTTCAGCTTCTGAATCTGCTGAAGCTGCATCTTGGTTCTGTCTTGGGCCATCCAGATGTTGAGATTCTTCTCCGTTGATTCACTCGTTGTCCTTTTCTCTTTTTCTGTATTCTTCCTTGCAACAAGGAACGAGTGCAAGAGCGTCTGCGCCGCACGCTGATCCTGGCAACAGATTTTTACCGGTCTAGGTTTGAGCAAATCGTGAGACAAAGTGCCAAGCCGGAATGCATCGAACGTTGGCAACGAACCTGGGGATAGGACGCTTTCCAGGAACTGTTGGACTTGAGGAGTTGTTGGGTTGGGTTCAGGGGTAGAGCCACCAGGAGAATGGTTGGTCTGACTACTTTCAGGTAATCCGAAAAGGATCAAGTTGCGTCTTCTAGTATTGCGACGCTCCATTTCGTCAAGCACAGAATGTTTATTTAAATCAAAAGATTGGAGAGTACCTTCTATGTTGTGAATCCGGGCAGTAACATTGTCGAGCGCTATTTCGTTATTAGTAACTCGTTGCGGAAGCCCATCCAGCTTCTCTTCTATAGATTTGACAGATTCAAGCACTTTCTGGTTGTCTTCTGATAACTTCGTTTGAAGTGTAGTTTGGAGTGTTCCGATGGCAGATTGAATAATCCTGTATATGTCTTCCAGGTCGAAAGCTTGAGTTGGAGATGGTGGTCGAGAACCACAGCAACGGGAGTAAGCACCGGTGGGCAAGGTGGCAGAACGAGCTGCACAGGCAGAATGGTAGGGAGCGGAGTACCCTGAGCAAAACGTAGCATCTTCAACTTTAGATGCGCAACCCCTGCAGATTTTCTCCGCAGAGAGAGTAATCTTAGACGCGTTTCTGTTCGAGGCCATAGTGGTATAATTATGTCCAGGGCTAGAGACACGTGGACGCGAACGGTGTTATGCGTGCTTTGAAGCTAGGGGCACGATAAATGTTCAAAAACTGAAAATATTCGGAGATAAACCAGGAAGCAATAGTTATAGAAAGTTAGATTAAATGACACTTCTTTTTTCACTTTTCTCTATAGATAAATGAAATGAAATACGTATATCTGAAACACTTTACTCCATCACACTTTCTTCAAATTAAATACGTTGATTTACACTAGAAAAACAACCCGAAACACGGAGCGGCTCCACAGTACAACCGCACTCGGCGCCATCTTAGTTAAAAAAAAAAAAAAAAAAAAAGATAGATTATCCTTGTCTTTTCTACAAAATAATTGCATTTTTAACGAAAAATTTAATTCTAAACTATTTAGTTCAATTTTTTACCAAATTTTTTAATTTTTATGCCAAAAAGACGAATTTACTACAAAGCAATTGAATTTTTAAACCGAAAGGATGGAAAAGATCAATTTTCAATTAAAAATATAAGTTTTCAACCAAAAATGGAATAGTTATATTCAACTTTCAACCAGGCAGTTGAATTTTCAAACAAAAAAGATGAATTCTCAACGAAAAGTACAGTTGATGATCTTACAAACAAAAAAGATTCAAATTTTAATAAAAAACAATTAAATGCAGTGAAAAAATACACTTTGGTTCAAAATATAACTATTTTATTGAAGACCCCATCCGTTTCCAATCAGAGAGGGTTCTACACTTGAAATCGCAAAATCTGTCGGGGACGAAATATGTTGTTTTTTAGAGGAAATTAGGCGATACGTATTTTTTCGATTTGCAAAAAAAAATATTTTCTAAGAAGTTGAACGTATTTGAATTTTGTGCATTGTTTTTCAAAAACTTGAATTTTTTCGTTTAAACCGCTATAACTTTTGAAGTTTTGAATTTGAAAAAATGGCGGCGGTTTTTCTGAGAAAATGAAAAGTCGATTCCCTAAAAAAACCCACCCTTAATGTTGTGCCGTTTTTTCAAATTTTTAAATCTTGTGAGTTTGATGCTGAGTCAATAACTTTCGTGGCCAGGAAATTTTTTTACAATAGAATTTCTACTTTTTCCTGGAAAAAATGACATGTACGAAAAAATGTTACATATACGAGAGAATGTCAAAATTTGATTTTATGACAAAAATTCTTCTGGTTACAAGAAGGGTTGAGCCCGCATTAAAGATCGAACCTATAAGATGACTTTTCTTATAGAAGCCCAAAATTATACAAAAGTGGCGAAAAATATAAGAGTGGTATGTTCCAAATTGAACTTGGCCAACTAATTGCCTTTCAAATTAAAGCAAAAAACTATTTTATCATGAACAGTAGGAATAGTGTTTTTGCTGCAGTCTACAACTTGAGACAGAACTGCTCTTCTTCGCAATCCTGTTAAAATAAGTTTATTTCAAATTTATGAAACATGTGGATAATTTAAAAAATAACGATTTTTTCACATTTAAGTTCACAAATAATACAATTAGATTACGATGGAATTTTTATTTAATTCTTGAAACTGGAGCACTTATAGTTTAACAGAAGAGGAGAGAAAATTGATACTATTTCAGAGTCACAAGTTCACAATATTGCTTTATTGCGTTTAAAAAGTTCCAAGTTATAAATTGAATTTTACCAATTCCAATCTTCAACCATGAAAATGGAATAATATTATAAATTGGGGACTTTACAATCATACAGATTCTAATATTGCAAAATATTTAATTTCTTGAGACTTTAGAAATTTTATAATTATAACGTCACTGAGAGATAATGAATAAGTCATATTTTGATAAATTCGTAAGAAATATATTTCTAGAGTATTCGATATCCACGTATCGCTTGATAAATAGTACTTACCTCATAATTAGCAAATATTGAAAGTTTTTTTATTTGATATCGAGAACAGACTAATAGCATTGATATTAAAATTGCGTCAAAAGCATGATATTGAATATGCCAAATATAAACTTTTCGATCTTCTACATCTTACGCAACTTGTTATATATAATGAGAAAAACATCTTAGGATTCTTTTCTGAAAATAATTTGATAAAATACCTCATTTTGAATTTGATTCTAGTTCGAAAATTATTTTTAAACAAGTGAAAAGTTTATATAATAATTCCCGAGTCGAAATTTAGGCCCAGAACTACATGTGGGACTTGCAGCATCAAAGCATGCTCTCTATAATCTCACACCAATTAGGATAAATGAAAATAACCATTTATTATTTATCTGCAAAAATAAATTATTATCTGTAATATGAATATTAAAGATATTCGCAATTATTTCGTAGATCAGATCAGGTTTTCGAGATATCCTAACCGAAAAGTGCAAAAAAAAACACTATTTTTTGACATATTTGAGGTTATGTAGTATCGCAATTTTTTTCTGAGAAAGAAGCTATACACAGCATCTTAAAGTACATGTTTTTCGCCTTCAAATTCCGTTAAGTGTGCTCAAATTAATTTTTTCATCGCCGAGGTATTGCATTTTGGAAATTTTATAGTTATAAAGTTCTTAATATTCGAAAATGCATTAAGGTCCACGCGGACATGAAACCGTCGATTGGTTTTTTTTTATCTGCAAACCCCTGAGCGACAAACTCTCAATCCACAAACCCCTATCCTAGAAACCCCTAATCCACATACCTTAAACCTACAAACTCAAAGCACCATTAACATCAAGCCCGCAAACCTCTAGACCCCTTAATCCCTAAGCCACAAACCCAAGTCCACAAACCTTAAACCCAAAATGGTTTACAGTATGAGGGTAAGGGGTTTGTGGGTTAGGGATTTGTGGGCTTGGGGTCAGTAGTTCATCGAGTTTGTAGGTTTAAGATATGTGGATTAGAGGTTTGTGGAATAGGAGTTTGTGGGATAGGGGTTTCTGGATAGGGAGTTTGATGGTCAGGCGTTTGTGGATGGAAAAAACCAACCAACTTATTCATGTCCGCGTGGGCCTTAATGCATTTTCGAAAATTGAGAAATTCATTAATATAAAATTTTCAAAATGCGATATCTCGGCGAAAAAAAAATTTGAGCAAACCCGACGGCATTTTAAAGCGAAGGACTCGTAATTTAAGAGGATGTATATAGTTTCTTTTTCAGAAGAAAATTGTAATGCTACATAACCTCAAATATATAAAAAACAGTGTTTTTTGCACTGTTCGGTTAGGATCTCCCAAATACCTTACGTGATAGAGCAATTCTAATATCGGATTTAGTTGCAGCGCGAAAAACTACTTCAGAAATAACTGTCGATTGTCCAGGAGCAAAATATTGCAGGGTGGTGTTATTTGACTAACTCTTTAACTTGATGTCCAATGAGTTGGTTTAACCTGAGTGAAAAAAATCTGTTGGATTATTACAATAATGTTAATAAACCGTAAAAGTATAGTCTTCAGTTCCAGGTCTCTAGTCTGAAAAGATCTGAAGTAGGGTCAGCATTGAAGGTGAGGTTAAAGAGCGTCAAAGTAGACTCTTGAGTTAAACAAATGTAGGCTCTAAGGATTCAAAGTTGGCTCAGCGTTGAAAAAGAGGTTGAGGAGCGTCAAACTAGGGTCTTGAGTTAGACAAATGTAGGCTCTGAAGATTCAAAGTTGGGTCAGCATTGGCGGAGACGTTAAAGAACGTCAAAGTAGAGCCTTGAGTTAGACAAATGTAGGCTCTAAGGATTCAAAGTTGGCTCAGCATTGAAAAAGAGGTTGAAGAGCGTCAAACTAGGGTCTTGAGTTAGACAAATGTAGGTTCTAAAGATTCAAACTTGGGTCAGCATTGGCGGAGACGTTAAAGAGCGTCAAAGTAGAGCCTAGAGTTAGACAAATGTAGGCTCTAAGGATTCAAAGTTGGATCAGCGTTGAAAAAGAGGTTGAAGAGCGTCAAACTAGGGTCTTGAGTTAGACAAATGTAGGTTCTAAAGATTCATAGTTGGGTCAGCATTGGTGGAGACGTTAAAGAGCGTCAAAGTAGAGCCTTGAGTTAGACAAATGTAGGCTCTAAGGATTCAAAGTTGGGTCAGCATTAAAGGAGACGTTAAAGAGCGTCAAAGTAGAGCCTTGAGTTAGACAAATGTGAGCTCCAAGGATTCAAAGTTGAGTCAGCATTGAAGGAGACGTTAAAGAGCGTCAAGTAGAGCCTTGAGTTATACAAATGTACGCTCTAAGGATTCAAAGTTGGGTTAGCTTGAAGGAGACGTTAAAGATCGTCAAAGTAGAGCCTTGAGTAAGACAAATGTGGGCTCCAAGGATTCAAAGTTGAGTCAGCATTGAAGGAGACGTTGAAGAGCGTCAAGTAGAGCCTTGAGTTATACAAATGTACGCTCTGAGGATTCAAAGTTGGGTCGGCATTGAAGGAGACGTTCAAGAACATCAAAGTAGAGCCTTAAGTTAGACAAATGTAGGCTCTGAGGATTCAAACTGGGATCAGCATGGAAGGAGACGTTAAAGAGCGTCAAAGTAGTGCCTTGAGTTAGACAAATGTGGGCTCCAAGGATTCAAAGATGAGTCAGCATTGAAGGAGACGTTAAAGAGCGTCAACTAGAGCCTTGAGTTATACAACTGTACGCTCTAAGGATTCAAAGTTGGGTCAGCTTGAAGGAGACGTTAGAGATCGTCAAAGTAGAGCCTTGAGTTAGACAAATGTAGGCTCTAAGGATTCAAAGTTGGGTCAGCATTGGAGGAGAGTTTGAAGAGCGTCAAAGTAGAGCCTTGAGTTAGACAAATGTGGGCTCCAAGGATTCAAAGTTGAGTCAGCATTGAAGG
>CAKNXH010001239.1:196813-266762 GCA_932178445.1 Andricus quercusramuli
TGTACGCTCTGAGGATTCAAAGTTGGGTCGGCATTGAAGGAGACGTTAAAGAACATCAAAGTAGAGCCTTGAGTTAGACAAATGTAGGCTCTGAGGATTCAAACTGGGATCAGCATGGAAGGAGACGCTAAAGAGCGTCAAAGTAGAAACATGGGTTAGACAAATGTAGGCTCCATGGATTGAAAGTTAGGTCAGCATTGAAGGAGAGTTCAAAGAGCGTCAAAGTAGGGACTTGTGTTGGACAAATGTACGCTCTAAGGATTCAAAGTTGGGTCAGCTTGAAGGAGACGTTAAAGAGCGTCAAACTAGAGCCTTGAGTTAGACAAATGTAGGCTCAAATGATTCAAATTTGGGTCAGCATTGAAGGAGGCGTTAAAGAGCGTCAAAGTAGAGCCTAGGGTTAGACAAAAGTAGGCTCTCAGGACTCGAAGTTAGGTCAGCATTGAAGGAGACGTTAAAGAGCGTCAACGTAGAGCCTTGGGTTAGACAAATGTAGGCTCAAATGATTCAAATTTGGGTCAGCATTGAAGGAGACGTTAAATAACGTCAAAGTAGAGCCTAGGGTTAGACAAAAGTAGGCTCAAAGGATTCAGAGTTGGGTCAGCATTGAAGGAGACGTTAATGAGCGTCAAAGTAGAGACTTGAGTTAGACAAATGTTGGCTCAAAGGATTCAAAATTGGGTGAGCGTTGAAGGAGACGTTAAATAACGTCAAAGTAGAGCCTTGAGTTATACAAATGTAGGTTCTGAGGATTCAATGTTAGGTCAGCATTGCAGGAGAGCTTAAAGAGCGTCAAAGTATAACCTTGCTTTAGACAAATGTGGGCTCTAGGGAACCAAAGTAGGGTCAGCCTTAAGGAAGGGAGGTTCCACATCAACAATGTAAGTTCTTGAACTGGAAGACCGGGCGTAGCTTCTAAAGCTTCAAAGTAGGGCCTGTAGATTGACTTGGAGTCAAATGAGGCTCTAATGTTTCATTCTCTAGGGGTTAAAAGTTTAAAGTAGAGAGAGTAGGTTTAAATACTGTCAAAGCAGGTTTTAGTATGGAGCTCCAGGTTCCAAATAGGGTCTAACGACTCGTGTTCGTAGTCTTTTCCTATTTAATCAAATTATTTAAAACTACATATATTCATATAAAATTCCCCTTGGTTTCTATTTCTCAGCATCGCCCCGTTGGATTTTTTCATGTTTCTTTCTCTTAGTTCGAGAAGAAAACTAAGGAACTAGTAAGCTTTCGCGTAATTTTGGAATTTACTTATTTCAAAACTTTAATATATTTGCAAGAAAAATTTCACAAAAATTCCAAATTGTCGGTTCCAAGATAAAAGAATGTAAATTGTACAATTGAAAATTAAAGTCTGACTTGGCAGTCTTAATATTTGCTCAATTTACAGTTTAAAGTCATAAACGACGTCCAAATTCATCTACATGGAATATATATTGCATCGTCACTCTGAAGATTTTAATTTTCTTCGAAGTTGAAAAAGAAATTTATGAGCGTGCATATGATTTCAAATCAAAATACTTTTATTTATAGCTATTTTCATGAAATGAAATTTCTGTCCGAGAATTTCATGTTGTGTCTCATGGGACGTATATTATGTGATTTAACAATCTATGTTATATTGAACAAAGTCCAACGTTATCTGTACCGAGGCATCAAATATTTAAGAAATATAGGCATTACGTCTTTAATATATGAGGCTACAATCTATAAGAATGCATAATTCAGGAAGGTCTTATTCATTTATATCATCAGTGTTCACAAGCGACTAAGTTGCTCATTTTCCTCTATTCAAAAAAATGAGGGTCGTTTATACTCTGCTTCTGACCTCAGCGGTTATCCTTAATTCTATTGGTAAATATGATAAAATTATGTTAATATGTTATTAATATTATGTTATGTAACATTATGTACATTATGTTAATAATGTTCCACGCTTGTAGATTTGTAGATCTTTTTTGTGAACGATTTTTGTCTATTTCGTTTTTTTTTTTGTTTCTTGCATAGTTTGACCGCAAAATGGAATTTATTTATGTTTTTTTGTTGTGGTTTACACCAGAAGCGGTTTTTCTTGTCCCTAAAAGCTTGTGCCGAAGCGCAATCCAATCTGATTAGTCTTTAAAATATCGTACGACAGGAACAACGACGATGGCGTTGACGACTGACAGACACCATCGTAAAACCTCTTTTTTCGGATTTAGGGGTTCTTGAAACGTGGAGGTTGAAGGAAATCCAAGATAATTATTTTGCACATAAAACCAATACCTTCTCATTAGGATGAGAATGTAAAAATCTTTAGGGTGCTTCAAACGACTCGGGTCTTTGCCACATCCATAATACGTATACAATAATGAATTCTTTAATGTAATATTCTTACGACATAATCTAAAAGCAATTATGCCGGTCTTGGCACAGATATTTTTCTGGAAAAAGATTTTTCTTTATAATTGAAAATGAAAGTGTTTTTTTTTCCTGGAAATTGCAACACTTTCGAAGTGTTTTATTAGTGATCAGTGGTGGCTAATGCAGAGTTTAAAATAACAAATTAACAAATTATAATAAATAGGGAGAATGTTTGTCAAATATTTTATAAGCTTTCTGAAGAACTTGGGTATGTTTTTTTAAAAACAAACAAACATATTTACAAGGCTGCTGAGCAGAAGCTCTAACCTCAAAATCATACTGTCCAATGCTCACCGTACTTAAGGTTAACATTGGAAAAATACATTAAATGCAAAAATTATAATACCAAACAGTTTTTCCCAGATATTTTCCCTCCTCATCGAATTTCTGAAATAGATAAAACTGGTTTTTATCCACTTTCGGCTGTTGGACTCAAGCTCTAACCTCAAAATTGAATCATCTCGTTTCTCTAAATAAATACTAAGGAGGCACTAAGGGGGATATTATATTATGTATTATTAAAAAATTATCATTATATCTTATTATTTATTATTATTATTGTTTTATACTATATTATTACACTATATATTCCTCCAAGCCACGAAAACATGGTGACCGGGAGACTGCAGCCAAGCACAGGCAAAAGAACACTAATTTTTCAATTGAAAAAAAGACAGCAACATTTTCTGGAATAAGCTTAATGTCGAGGTCGGTGTAATTCGCTTTAGATTATGTGGTGAAAATATTGCATTGAACAATTCATCCTTGCTGACGTATTACGGATGTAAGGAAAACCCGAGTCGTTTGAAGCACCTTAAGGGTCTACAAGATGTCCATTGTCTGGGTCGACCATTTTTTAAGTTATAGATATAGTTCGAGCCATCGAGGCAAATTATTTTGGAGACACTTGAATTTTTACAGAAAAGTTTATTTTCAACCAAGATACATCAATTTTCAACTTAAAAATATGACTTTTCCACAACAAAACATGAATTCTCAAACAAAAAAATAAATTTTTAACCAAATAGTTGAATTTTCAATCTGCAATTATGCATGCTCAACTCAATGGTCTGATTTTCAAACAAAAAATGCTAAAATTCAGGTAAATAGTTGGAATTTCGGGTCAAAAATACAAATTTTTCGGATAAAGAATTTAATATTGAAACATTTTAGTAAATAAAGTGCACACCAAAAATTGGAGAAAAGTATAGGAAGCGAGAATCAAGCTCGCAACCTTCCGGCTACAGACCCGGCGCGCTACTGCTTGAGCTACTTCAAGAATTGGAAAATATATTTTCCTCGAAACTGGCCAAATATTGGGTTCTAGGAATTTTACAACATTATTTTGATAAATGTAAATTACGGAGAGAGACCTTTATTTACAAAAATTATGAATTTAAACAAATCACAATACCTGGCAACTTATAAGTGAAAAAACGAGAAAGGTGGTGAAAGGGGAAGTTTTTTGAAAACAGGAGAAAAATAATTATTTTCAAAAAGGGGAAAAGAGGGCAATAAGGGATAAAGTGTGAAGTCTGAAATATGAAAGTAATTTTCAAACTTATTGCGTTCCTCAAACTGTCTGCCATTACTGACATTTTCTGAAAGACTGAATTTTTTTTTCCAGCTCGTTCAGAGCTTACGTTACAGAAAATTCCGTAATACTAGTCAGAGGCCGTTCAAAAAATACGTAACATCTTTAGCGTCACGTTACTTTTTCTGACACGCCCCCCCCCCCCCACCCTCCAACCTTGTAACCAACCGCAATTTTTAGCACGACCACCTCCACCCCTAAAATTGATAAAGTAGTTTATGGACGTTTGTAGAAGAGAAAATCGGTAAGGTAGGTAGAGTGCCCTCGTTGGTTTAAATTGAGTATTTTAGCATGACGTCATGGGAATGCAGACTTTTTAGGAAAAATATTTTAAACGCAAAATTCAATTTATTCAGAAAAAAAATCTTCTCCTTTCACTCCGCTGGGATTCGAACACCAAATCATTCGAATCCAGCGAAGTGAAAGAATATCTTTTTTTCTGAATAAATTGAATTTAATAAATTTTAATTTATATCTCCATCTAGTCTGTGATGAAGAAATAATGTTTCTGTATTAGAGGATATAACTTTGATCGATATTGTAGATTTCCATTATTCACAGTATGTGTGATTGTATTTCTCATCGGATCGATATTACCATCTCCGATAATAATACAGGTTCCTACTAAACGCAAAAGTCATAAATGTACAAACGGTTTTATTTCTGAAGTGCAGAGTGTATTTTTTCAGTTACGTTACATTCTTTTAACGATTGACGACCTTTTAATTTCATTAAATAAAGTAAAATATCCTAAATTTCAGGTTAGTGGCACCTCAAATTAGTAATCACAAATTTCGGAAAGTTGCCTGTATTTCGTGACACTGAAAGGTCACCACTCGAGAAAAGAATGGATATTACTATTCAGACCTTTATCACTTATCTTTACCTTTAGACATTTTCTCCAAAAACTCGTGTGCAGTTAATGCAGTCCTATAATATGCTTACCTTGTTGACGACTGACATTTCCACCTAGCCTGGAATTGCCGCAAAATATTTTGTTCCTAAGCTGCTGGTGTTTTTCATGCAAGAGTTGTAACTGTCCCCCGCTCCTTGAGCTGAGAAGCTGCGTGGAGAAACAGCAGTTCTAGGAATGTCGGGTAAATGTCCAGAAAATAAGTGTACTCAATTTATGTATGCTTCAAAAAAATGTTATTGAAACAAAAACATAGTTAGTTACACTAGTACATATGTAAGTTATTTTTTAGTCACCATCCCTCTCGATGCAAGTGGTGAGCCGCGGGATCAATTTTTTGATGCCTGCCTCGAAGAAGTCTCCCACCAGCTCTTTCGCCCACTTCTCCACCTTCCCCTTCACCTCCTCGTCCGTTGAAAACTTGTTTCCACCCATGTGCACCTTCAGGGAAGTGGAGAGATGGAAATCTGAAGGGGCCAGGTCAGGGGTATACGAGGGGTGGTTCAAAACGTCCCATCCAAAAGAGTCCAGGAGTAGCTTCGTGGCATTGGTCGTGTGAGGTCTTCCGTTCCTCTGATCGTCATACACGGAAGTACGGCCATTTTTAAATTCGCGAC
Organism: Andricus quercusramuli; assembly: GCA_932178445.1. NCBI lineage: Eukaryota > Metazoa > Arthropoda > Insecta > Hymenoptera > Cynipidae > Andricus > Andricus quercusramuli. Next base: position 202,344 of record CAKNXH010001239.1, read on the forward strand.
ACCACTCTTACACACTCTTACGATTCATAGCTCCATTACCGTAAACAGTTTTCACCTAATTATAAATCTCAACTGGAGCTTTTCGATTCACAACGAGGTAACGAATGACGGCGCGAATATCGCACTTGGCGGGAGATACGATCATCCACATTTTTCGCGAGAGATGCTACTGCGTCCAGAGTTTCCAACACACTAACCTCGGCTTGGTCTCGTTTTGAAGGGGAGGGGTCAGGCTACGCGGCAGTATTGCCAACATGTCGGAAAAGTATTCCCTACAGCTGTGAGAGTACACGTACACTTACTTTCTGGACGTGCCTCGTATCTGTATATTATTATTGATAGTATTTATTGATTTAGAATCGACCCGCGCCTTTTCGGTACATGCGTATTTGAAAAAGTTGCTTGCAGGGGGCGAATCGATGCAAGGCCGCGGCCGGAGCATCCAATGAACGTCGCTTGATAAAAAGAACCTGCCCACTCGCGGTATAGGTGGAGGCCCCTCCAGCCTTGAAAATGAAGAATCTTTTCGTTTCAAGGACGCGGAAACACGGGAGACTTTACTGTATTTATGCTCAATACATGCTATTAAATAATAGATTAAAAATGTATCCATTTCTGTTTCTTTTTGCAGAATCAAGTTCACAGCCTGAACAGTCACTACCTCTGGGGGCCAGGAGGGGCGTCGCCAGATTTCGAACTCAAACTGCGCCCATTCCCCTTGCGTCCGACACTCCTCAACCTACCACACAACCCAATCCCAATCCGGAACCAATAGCGCCATACACATTTCCTAAAGGTAAGTCCACGACCTTCGCGTAGCCTTGAATGTCAGAAAATTATCTGGTCTTAAATTAAAAACAAATACAAAGACAGTTTTTTTTCTTCAAAATTTGTGTTGGTTCTTTTTGTGATTATAGAAGTTCAGAATCAGATAAACGTTCTTCAATGCTTTCCATTTAGTTTCCCAAGTTTTCGATTCGATATCTCATGCTTTGTATCCTAAGCTGCGCGAAAAAAATGTTAAAGTTACTTTCGCATGGCTTTGGTGACAAAACTTACGAAAGTGTTGAATGATCTTCTTAAAAGTCACAAAAATTAAAAAGCCGTTTAAATTAAAAAGTTGAATATAGTAACATAACATTTTGCAACGTTGCATGAAGGAGCCCATTTTGTACCGAACCCTAATCATGATTTGGTTGTGCCAGTAAAAACTTCAAAAATAATTTTTAATTGAACTTGTATAGCAGTATATTAATTCTACATTCGAATCAGGATTAGAACTATGAATAGGTTATTTCTGAAAAAGCTCTCAGCACAATGAGAAATGTAAATTTGTTCCATTGCTTCAATCTAGAGAGTTTTAATTGAAGGTTGATATTAACATCCTTGAGATCACAAATCTTGATTTTCTTTTTGCAGAATTACGTCCTTTACGAATTGGTGAATCACCGCCACCTGTAATTGACTCAAGTTATATAAAACCGTATGTGAAAAAGATACGAAATAGACCACATAGGATTATCACATATGAGGACAAAGAATTTGGTGTGTGGAATCATCCTGGAGGAAGACCGCGCGAAGTTCGTCTTTTGTCTTCCAAAAATGTTATTCCAGATGAAGCATACTGCAGCAACCACGTTATTGAAACCCGTATTGTTGATAAAGATGGCGTCAGATTTGAGGTGTTCATAGAGAATGGAGAAATTGTGGGAGCTAAATTTTCACCTAAGTTGACCGTTCATAACGGATCAGGTTGGATATTGATTATTCATCCTTTTTTCCGCCGATGTTAATTTTGGCTGGCCTACTTGCATTAACGTATTATTAAATAAATATCTTCTTAGTCTGTTACGATTTTGGTGACCTTAACTACTAAGCTACGCAAAAACAACGGAAAAAAATTGTTGATCTTTTTATAATTAAAATTTTTTTCTTACAGAATTGAGTCGTTCAGGAGTATTTCAAGTTTATCAACCTCGCCCAACTCATCCAACCAGGACTTTTAACTATAAAGGTAGAGACGTTGGGCTGTGGGAATTTCGTGGAAAATTAAGGGCAGTTGGACTCGTAGGTACAAATATAATTCCAACTGAAGAAGATCGTAAAACACACATGATTCAAACCTATATGGATCATCAAGATGGTGTATTTTTTTTAGTGCACCAATTATTACCTAGTGGGAACATTTTGGGACTTGAGCTTGCACCAGGATGGAATCCTTGATTACGTAGAACAACACTTAGATGTACCAAAATTATTAACACTGGCTTCTACTACTGTTCCCGAACGCTCAAACAATTGATGGACTCCATGGCGAAAGAAGGCTTGATCTTTTGACACCATAAAGTCATCCACCATTTTTCGCACTTGAGCTTCAATTTTATCTTGCTGCTCAGCTGAGCTGTTTTGTAACGAGCGTAAAGGTGGTAATTCGACGGGGCATTTTCAACTGAACCGTTTTGCGAAAAAAATCCAAGAAAAGAGATCATATTCTGGGGATGGGCGAAGACCTGTACAGCACGACAACGCTAGGTCACATAGAAGTTCCGTTATCCGCCAAACCATAGAAGAATTAAAATGTTAAATTCTGCCGCATCCGGCTTACTCTCCACACATTGCCCGTCCGATTACCACCTTTTTCACTTGTTAAAAAACAGCTTAGCTGAGCATCAAATTAAAATTGAAGCTGCAATGCGAAAAGTGGCGGATGACTTCATAGCGTCAAAAGATCAAGCTTTCTTTCGCCATGGAATCCATCAATTGCTTGGACATCCGCGAACAGTAGTAGAAGCCAGTGGCCACTATATTAATTGATACTTGCCGAAATAACTTCACAAAATCATTTCATCCAAAGCACTAGAATATCTTTTCGCCCTGCGCAGGTGTATTTTCATCTATAAAGTTTTTCCAAATAAGTGAAGAAAATCCTTAATTGTCCCAATTTTCAAATCAGGAAAGGATAAGCTCAAAGCAAATGGAATTAAATGGTATGGAAACATTGCATCTTGCAAATCTCATTTGAAAAGTGAGTAGATGGTTCAATGATCAACTTCATGAAAATTGTCTTCTTAAAAGAATGATACAAGTCAGAGTAAATGGTTACCTCTAAAATGAAACTGAACTTGAAAAAGGAGTTCCCCAAGTATCTGTATTGACTGTTACATTATTTCTAATTAGATTCAATGATATAACCATTGGTATTCCGCAACATGTACGAAAAAGTATTTTTGCCAACGATGTGACAATCTTCTGCAAGATTGGGCTCGCAAGACTCTCTTTATATTTTCCAACACAAAAACCACTTGTAATTTATTCTCTAAAAATAAATCACACAATCAAAATCCGAGATTATTCCTCGGTTGAATTATCACGAGTTGAAAGTTGTTTAAACAATCAAAAATCGTCGGCTCATCTTTGACAAAGAACTTACATGCATCCCGACATACAGATTCCGGAAAAATCCGTAACGAATTCCTGTCCGATGTCTTCGCCATGGAACCTACACTTTTTTACATTTTAGTTTTTCTACGAAAATGTATGATCTTACATTCAAATTATTCTTTACAAATATTAATTTCCAGCGAAAAGCACTAACATCCAAAATATATAATAGTGTCAATAATTTATTAGATAATTTGAAAATAAATCAAAGCCAATGATTAGACAGGATGTTCAAACATAAGGCGCAGTGGTCTGTGATTAAATCACTAATATCCATACAAGGCGTTTCAGAATTTGGCAGTTTTGGAAAAAGCGCTGAAGTTTAGCTGCGTCGCCACCATTTAGCTCCGGCCGGGGTTCAAGTCCAGTTACCTCTACATCTCTTATTTTACTAATTGAATCAGTTAATTATTTTCACAACTCTTTTTCTGGAAACAAAATCGAATAGTAGGAGAAGAAAATCTGAGACATCGGTGGAAATTTACTTTTGCTGGGATGACATCTTGAGGTGATCCTCGGACTCCACTTCTTCGCCCAGGTATATAGCTGGGAGATTGGTCAGAAAACCTTTGACCTCTTCCGCGAGACTCTAATTCAAACCTGCCCGCATTGATCGCGGTGTTGTTCTAGCCAAAGTATGGTGATAGGCTGACAGATACTATGCAGATTTGATATAGGGGCTTCAATATAGTTTAGTAACTATAATTGTGGATACAACTTATTAGACAGCCTTTAGATCGCAGAATGAACTTAAATGAAAAGTATTGTCAAACCCAGTAATGCTTTAGAAAAAAAATACTTTCTGCTCCCGACGGCCTAGCGTACGCCTTCGACGCGATAAATCGCAGACTCAAATCAAATAAGACGAAGGTTACTTATTATTTTTCACTGGCCCATGAGAAAAAACGTAGTAAAGACAATAGTGAACCCAACTGGTCAGGGTAGACTACTTGAAGCTAATGATATAACCCTGAGAACCGTCCAACGCGTAGGAGGTAAGCCACTGATGTGAGTGCAGTTCCGCCGACCAAGCCTCGGCGGCGTGGCTTATACGTGAGTGGCGCGGCCTATGTATCCCCTCCACCTATAGGCCACTAGATACGTCACGCCAAGCCGCCGAAGCTTGATCGGTGAAACTTTACTCAATGCTATCGCCCGTAGAACCGTCTAACACCTTCAAGGAAAAGCAATGAACAGCCTGTAGAGCCATCCCATGCCTTGCAGGTAGGCCCTATGTACCGTCCAGTATTCTGGAGGTGCTACCAAGTCGAATATTCGGCAGATTCTCTTTTGTCTGTCCTGCGTAAGCTCCTCTTATGCCCACTTGTGAGAGTGGGGGTAACAATGGTGGTGGGAAGTCGCATGCGCCCTTGTGATGCTGGTCCCCGTGGGACCTAGGTGGGGATCGCTGAGAGTGTTACGCGTGACTGCCTGTGAGCTGAGCGCGGGAAGAGAGTTCGTTAAAACAACACATTTATGATTAGGACTAGTCAACACTTTCTTATGGCTTTATTCAGGATTATACATCAGAAAAGTTTTACTTCATTTGCATAGGTATATTTGTAGTGTTTATCGTGTGCATAAATTAAGATTCACGTAATTGAAGTCTCTGTCTTGGTGTAAGCTCAATTCCCACAACTTTTCCGAATTCTCTGTGCACCAAACAATCCATGTCTCGTACTTGAGTCCTTAAGGTTCGAATGGAAGAGCTGTCATCTGGAGTTCTGTTGCCACCTTCATCTACAAGAGCAACTCTGAGTACATTTCCTTCACCATCTACCCACACCCCAACTCCTCTCTGTTCATACCAGAAACCCCAATTTGGTTCGTTAGGATTTAGGCCGCGTCGATGTTTTGGCCTGGTTGCTAAAACATTTAATTCTGCAAAAAGAAAAAAGATTTGTTCTTGGAAATATTCAAAATCGATCTCAATATTAAGCACTCGGGCAATTCGAAACTGATGGACTAAAAATTAGGTTTTAAAATTCTATGGTGAATATTTGTGCTGATCTTCAAAAATGAAGGTTAGAGTTTTAAGAATAATTGTTATTAAATGATTTTGGTTTAAAACAAAAAGATACAAGACTGTCCGATACTTCCGAAAATCATTCTAATTTTATAGTTTTTATACATTAATTTGTATACACCTATATGATATTTATTATACTCAAATTTCGTTGACTGTCCAAAAAATAAAATTACGAATTGTTTAATGTCATCATGTAAATTTGTTTACTCGTATATAATGTTTAACATATAAAAAATATATATTACACGTTTTCTATTTTCGTTTGAATTTCGAGAATTATTTATAAGACATTTAACACATTATGGTTGAACTTGATTCAAATTTTCCGCTTGACGACTTTTCAAATATGGAGGGCGTATGACGTTTTAGTTGACCAGTTGAATTTTCTTTATGCGTATGTTGAGACCATAGTTTGTTGAGTCATGCTCGCTAGTAAGCCCCCACTCGCGTGTTTCGTGAGTAGAGCGTCGCTGCCAAAGCCAAGTCCATAAAAGTACGGTCCGCTAGATCAAGAAAAGTAGATCTACCTGGAGATCTGACCAAGCCAGATCTGAGTACTTGAACCCACTTCAAATTACTTTAAATGTCTCTTTTAAAGAACACAAAAAAATCAGAAGCTAACAAAAGAAGAGCAAAGAAGAAAGGAAATAAATACATATATGAAATATTCATAAACAAAAATATTATTTTATTAATCAATATTTTGATACATGCGGTCAATTTTAATAGCTTTCAGATTGACTTGGATAGATAAAGGACAGCCTGAGATAGAGAAGAGAGTATTCAAAATGATAGACGTAAGTGATAGACGGGAATTTAGATTAAAAATGATAGAGAAAGATTGACATGAATAGATACAGGGTAGGTTGAGAAACAAAATAGAGGATGGAAAAAGATACACAGATGAAGTTAGATTGAAAAATCTAGAGAAAAAGACAGGCGTTGATATATGTAGGATACGATGAGATATAGAAAAGGAGATTCGAAAAAATGACGAGAGTTTAGATCAACAGAGATAGAAAAAGATTGTCAAAGGATAAGATGAGATAGAGAAGAGGGTATTGAAAAAGAAAGACGTGAATTTATATTCAATATGAGATGGAATGAGTTACATTTCATCTATCTCTTTTAATCATAAAGACTCACAATTATTCAAAAAGCTAGGATCTCTATCTTTTTACTTCCAGCAGGGGACGCTAGGTGACTGTCAGTAAAAGTAACTAACAAGTAAAATCAGTCTTCGGGCCTATGATTGTAGGCCCGGGAAACCGTTTTCCAAGTTCGACGCACTTATCGACTGAGATAGAGATTGAAAATGATTGAAATTCATAATAGATAGATAGACTAAGAAATCGAAAAAGATAAGAGACCTTGGTCACGAAGGATAGCGAAAAAGATATAAAATTATTGAGATTAGGGATAAGAAAAGATAGCGTTTTAGGGATACAAAGTAACCCATGAAAAGAGATAGAAGAGTTCTATCTTTTCCTATCCCCGAATTTCAATATTTTTCAATCTTTTTACTTCCAACAGGGGTGTTAGTATTATGAACAAAACAACGGTTTTGAATAACACATACAATGAAGAATCGACAATTGGAAATGCATTCGGCAGTGAAAGAACTTCGAATCATCGAAAATAATAGTATAAATACTATCAACGTATGTAATACGTTTGTACGTTCGCGAGTAGCCTGCCGGCACGAAGTGCTGTTCCACCGATCATGGAGAGTCCACAATAGGATTGAGAAACCGACATAGCATTGACTTGACGTAGACTTGACGTAGTAGTAGCATGGACGCGATGCGCGCGCATGTATTGCCAACTGCTCATTTTTATGTGTCGTTCGGGTTCCGCTGTGTCACGAACGATACATAAAAAAGCAGTTGGCAATACATGCGCGCGCATCGCGTCCACGCCACCGCTATGTCAAGTATACGTCAAGTCAATGCTATGTCGGTTTCTCAATCCTATTGTGGACTCTCCATCAAGCTTCGACGGCGTGCCGCCGCTTGTACGTGAGTGGCGCGGCCTATCTTGTGCATTGGAGGTGGAGGGGATACGCAGGAGTAAGCGAGGAGTCCGAGAGTGATATCCGCCTTCTCTTTCCAACCTATGTATCCCCTCCACTTCTAAGCCACTGGATACGCCACGCTACTCACGTATAAGCGAAGCCATGCCGCCGAAGCTTGGTAGGCAGAACTACACTCACGAACAGAAGCAGCCTTGCACGCAATTGGTTGGCGCTATGTGTTCGTGCGCGTCATGCGCTGACGGCTTCATTGAGCTGTATCGCACAGCAACAGCTGCAAAGAAAACTGCAAACGTAATTTGGACTTGGCGTGCGGCGGTAAGCAAAAGTCGTCGGAAGAAGTCGAGAAGTCGAACGAACATAGTCGACTTCGAGTCGACTTCAAGAGCGCAAAGTCGAATGTGAGAAGTCGACTTTACCAACCCTATTCAAGACCAGGACCCCCTCCCGATCTTCCTTGATTTCCCCGACTGGCAGAGCGTCTCCCACTTGTTATCCTGAATAGCTTTTGCTTAATTTTAATTAATTAATTTTTAATTAATTGAAGGCCAGGATGCAAGAACCGGGCGAGCGCTTGAAAATGTAAAAAATAATTGTCCAATCGTCTTGTGATATCCAAATTTTAAAGTTAGAAAAATCAAATTAAAAAAAATATAAACTTGTAGAGAATATCAAAATTGACCTTTTTTCTATCTAAAGTTTTTCTTGCCGATGTATATTTTTAATAATAAAATTGAAAAAGTGAGAAAAATTTTTTCCCAAATTCAATTATTTTTTAAAACATAAATCGTCTTTACTCAGACAAATATGACTGAAACTGTTTGAAATTTGGTACACACTCGCATTATATCCTAGCGATGCCTACAAGATGAAGAAAAAAGTCAAAACTGTCAATTGTTTAATAATAATTAATTGAAAATAGAGACCTGAGGGTAAAAACGTTTTTTTAGCTTCGGCGAAGAAAAGTATCGAGGGAACTTCAGAGTTGAAACAACTTCCTGTGAGACATTTGTTCTTTACCATTGAAGGAAGATTCCTGGAAATTTTTAGATCAATTCATTAAAAATTGGCGAAAATATCCATTTTGTAAGAAAGTACGCGACGCCGCCTACGACTCAGGTGAGACTACTAACGTTAAGAAGCGTTTGAATCTGCTAAGGAAAGTCGTAGACCGCGTCGCGTACTTTCTTACATAATGGATATTTTCGCCAATTTTTAATGAATTGATCTAAAAATTTCCAGAAATCTTCCTTCAATAGTAAAGAACAAATGTCTCACTGGAAGTTGTTTCAACTCTAAAGTTCCCTCGATACTTTTCATCGCCGAAGCTAAAAAAACGTGCTTACCATCAGGTCTCCATTTGCAATTAATTATTATTAAACAATTGACAGTTTTGACTTTTTTCTTCATCTTGTAGGCATCGCTAGGGTATAATGCATGTTCGTACCAAATTTCAAACAGTTTCAATCATATTTGTCTGAGTAAAGACGATTTATGTTTTAAAAAATAATTTAATTTGGGAAAATTTTTTTCCCACTTTTTCAATGTTATAATTAAAAATATACATCGAGAAGAAAAACTTTAAATAGAAAAAAGGTCCATTTTAATATTCTCTACAAGTCTATATTTTTTAAAATTTGATTTTTCGAACTTTAAAATTTGGATATCACAAGACGATTGGACAATACTTTTTCACGTTTTCGTGCGCTCGCCCGGCTCTTGCATCCTGGCCTTCAATTAATTAATTAATTTTAATTTTAAAATCACTATGCCTTTCCTTTTGTCAATTAGTTTTTTCTACCAGTTATTTTAATACTGTTGGAGAAGTCTTAGTTCACACCCCTTACGAAAAGATATGACAGGAAAAAAATGACAGGTGTGTCATTTTTTCCCTGTCATTTTTTCGCGACCACAAGAAAACGACAGGCAAAATGACAGGAAAACGACAGCCGAAAATGACTGGCCCTACTTTCCTGTAAAGCTTAAAAAATTATTAGCAAAATAAAACTAGTATGGAAATTTTCATGATGAAACACCTCTTTGTAGCCTGTTGCTAATTCCGGATTATCTTTCCAACACATGCATTGTGGAATGTGTTCGATTTGCCATTTTAAAGACTTCTTATCCTTACAAAGTGCTAAACTTAAGTACCACGGGCAAAAATTTCAGACTATTTTCAACTTTCTTCATTCCCTTAACAAATTGACTGGGTTGACTGCGTGCTCCAATTCCATGATCCAACAAAGAATGGTTCCGCCACGCGCAACCTACGGACCCTTTGATTGGTTCACTTTTTTTTATATGCGCGTGGCGAGACCATTCTTTGTTGGATCATGGAATTAGGAGCACGCATTGAACTTCTTGGGGGATGAAGAAAGTTGAAAATAATCTGAAATTGTTGCCCGTGGTGCTGAAGTTTAGTCCGTTGTAAGAAGAAGAAGGCATTAAAATGGCAAATCGAACACATTCCACAATTTATGTGTTTGAAGATAATTCGGAATTAGCAGCAGGCTACAGAAAGGTGTTTCATCATAAAAATTCCCATAATAATTTTCTCTTGCTAATGATTTTTTAAGCTTTACAGGAAAGTTCAAATAAGTCTGCAAGTCGTCGAGAATTTATGTTACACAATATTATTATAAATTATGGCCAATTAGGGCCAGTCATTTTCGGCTGTCGTTTTCCTGTCATTTTGCCTGTCATTTTCTTGTGGTCGCGAAAAAATGACAGGGAAAAAATGACACACCTGTCATTTTTTCCCTGTCACATCTTTTCGTAAGGGACACTGCCCTCAATTTAAAGCTATCAGAAGTGGATTTACTGTCCTAAATTTAAATGAAGAAGTTTAATGTTAAGAATTTGATTCTAATTTTTATTCCGATTTGAAACTGAAAGAAACCTAATTAAATGTCAAAATTACAAATTTCAATGCTAAAAGTATTTGATCAAAAAATCAGGCAGCTTTTGAGTCTATAACTAGTTTAATTTGAAAGAGTTCGATAATTTATTGAGTATTACGGATTTGAGCATACAATTAGCCAAGTCCCAATTTTGGTGACGTGTAATATTTTATATTCACATCACGACTAATATTATGTTGGGTATACCCACCACATAAATTGAAGAAATCCACGAAAAAGAGCAAAGTGCTGACAAAGATTTTCATTTTTTTCTTGATAGATTTCTTAAAAAACAGAAATGTGGAACATATATGCGCTGGTATATTTTTATTAACTGTGATGTTAGCCTTCTTATTACGCAACAAAATCTTCTGAATTATCAAAGTTTACCTTGTAAACATGTCAAAGTAATCAATCATAGAAATAATCTATACGGTGAGCGTAAGTCGTATTAAAAATCACTGCTGACATTGAAACGCGATTACTCGTTCGCAAAATCGATACCGCAAAATGGGATAAAGTCGCTCATGTAGAATAAAGTTGTTCACCATTCAATTCGCACCAAATAAATTTCAAAATAAAACTTGACAGCTCTACTAATTAAAATAATCTATACTCTTTAATTTTTTGCTTTAAGAAATTTGATATTGAATTTTAAAACATAAATTAGGAGGTGAGCAACTTTACCACACATGAGCGACTTTCACCTGTTTTACGTTAGTTTATATGACATTTTGCGTCAAATGACCCCGAATGGAAATATTTTTGACTTTCTGAGGAGAATATGCCTCGTGAGAAGTTTAAAAAAAATCAAGAAGTTCTCAATTTCCCAACATTTCTACCTAGATTTTAACTCGTGGGATGACTTAAAAAAGTTGTAGGGGACCGTCCAGCTGATAATTAGATGTTGAAATAATTTTTTAAACAATTAATTTTTATTTTAAATGATATCCTCTGTGAATAATGCTAGAAAGTTTCTGTTTTTCTGAAATATTAAAATTTTTTTCTCTTATCACATTAAGCAAGTAAAACTTAAGAAAATTTAACAAAAATGATCGTTCAAACAAATTAATATTCTTTATAACTATCTTCTTCTATAGCAATGCTAGGTAGTTGCAGCCTTGTCTCAATTTTTCCACTTTTTGTCAACTTTTCACTTGAGTGAGGGAATAAATAATTTAGGTTAAGAAACGTAATTATTTCAACAAATAATTATTGTTTATAACTATCCACTCTTAGTTAATTGCTATGAATTGGAAAATAAAATGAAATGAATTAATAAATAAAATACATGTAGAAATAAATGAATAAATAAATCAAATGAAAAAGTAAAATTAATTAATATATAAAATAAATTAATGAATAATGTAATTGTAATATAATAAAATCTATATATTTTATATATTTCTTGTTTATATTTCATGTGTTTTTTTTAAATTATCGTCGATGTTGCTTCCTAAGAAGGAATCTATCTTTTGTTGCTTCAGACACTTTCCGCTCGCCATTATTTGGTCGTTGTGTATTCCTAATTAATCAACAAGGCGATACCCTACTGTGTCACCATTAAATGAATAATAAAAATTAAATAAATACTTATAATTTAATGAATATGTATAAATCAATACAGATATATGAATTATCTTTTATGAACAAAAATTCTCTAGGTACTCCATGTGAACCGATGCATCTGCGTAACTTTTTAAAAAATTATCTCTTTCCTCGCTCTCTTAACTCAGCCCTTCTTCCTGGTTATTGCTCTCTGTTTGCACAAGATCTTCGAATATTTTCTTGACGTTTGTCCGGCTGTCTTCAACTGGCAAATTGGTGTCAATTTTTTAAAGCCTAGAGAACATTGATGTTCTTAAGTTGACTCATATCTCGCTCAATTTCCAGTTTAGATATTAAGTGCTTCAGAGTGAACTGACAATAATAAACTTTAAAATTCATGATACCACCTTCGTCAAGAGGCTGACAGACAGACACTAAATTAGGAGGACAAAAACTACTTTTACATAATCTTATTCAATTTCAGGATGTGATGTGGCATTGTCCAAGAAAAAAAGATTTTTCTTTTATGCCTCTTCATTTTTCTGTCGATCTCCATCAGCGATTCTATCATTATTTCTCGATTCGTTCAAGCCTTCTTGTTATGCTTCCAGTAAACAGGAATGTTTCTTATGCTGAAGTCCGTTAAAGCATCTAGGTTTTGCAGCTTTGCTGATGACTAGAAGCTTTTCTTTTTCACCATTCATATTCGCACACAAAATAACTGTCAATCTATCTTTCGCACTTTTACCACGAGAACACGTTTCATCTTTTAAGCACATCGTTTTTTTTGTAGAACATGATAGGAACGTCTCAGTTCATCAGCATTAGAAATATCGTTTGCCTTATAAACACGTATAATGCTTTGCCTTTGTCAAAAGATAAAAAATATCTCTATTAGAGGTAATTCGGCGCATAATTTCATAATCTTCCCAAAGGTTTTTTAAAAAGTATGACGCTCCTCTTTTGAAAAAGTAATCACGTTTCAAATTCAGCAGTGAGTATTTCAGATCTCAGCTCAAAATTTTGAAATTGGGTAACATATACTATTTTGAATTACCATTAGGATTTATATAATAACCAGTCCAAAAAATCAAAAGTTTTCGATATTGGTGGGGTTGAACGCGAAAAATATAACCACAAGCGAATCTAATGTACCGCCTGAAACCTGAAGATGAGGTGCAGATTTTCCAATAAAATGGGACAATATGCGTGAGCAATATCCGGGCTGAGGCAGATTTTTTCTCGTTTTCACCAAAAAATTATTTGACTAGTAGATCGACAAAATTTAACATCAGAAAATTAATTAATATGTGTGAGCGTCTTATGTTACATAACTGCATACAATTCAGAAACAAATGACAATATGAGTGAGCGTCTCATGTTTTAGAACTGCATGAAATTCAAAAACAAATGACAATGTGCGTGATCGTTTTCTCTTTTAGAATCGCATAGATCGATAGAATCGCGTTCAACCCTAACTATCTCGAAAAATTTTGATTCGTTGAACTGGTACCCATTAGGATGTTTTGATTAGGAGGCTTTGAACTATATTTTATTGCGATTTCAGCCAACTTGTCCGGCATAGGATTTGAATGTAAAGCGTGCTGGGTCCTTTTTGAGAAGAATAAAATTGAGTAATTTCTTTTAAGAAAATTATATCTCCCTACTCTCGGAGCTCTCGGCCCTTTTCAGGGCCACTTTTTTCCTTCCAAATTCCTATTCCGTCCGAAATTTCGTTGCCATACTATCGCAATTGGAATTGATTCAAGTTCAATCCCCCCTCATTTTTTCGGGACCTCCATGCAATATTATATATGAAAATCTTATTTAATTGATATTAGCATGGATAAATGCTCAAAAAGTATGAGCCGCTTTTGTTATGTGTTGGAAATATAATGTCAGTAGGAACCTAATAAATTTCTCAGGAAAGATTCAAAAAGCGTAGACGAAGTGCTTCAGTATCGCTCATGACCTTGCAAACAATTCCTGCGTCCAGAAAGTAATTTGCCGAACTTGTGACGCGCGTTTGAGACGTTGGAAAAGTGAAACACTAAGAATGAGTTTCTCTTCACCTATGATCTGGCGTACACCTCAAAATCACGATCGTGATTGCTACTTTTGTTCCAACGATAAATTAAGTTTGAATTCCATAAACAGCAAGTTTCTGGTTTACATAATAACTTTGTCCGTCGCGATGCCAGTATTAGTTGATGATGACCCTGATTTACCCATGGATGTTGAGGCAATGCTAGTTGATAATAGCGATAGAAACGTATCAGAATCCTCCAGTGACGCGGACGAAGATGACGAAGATGACCAAGAGGGTGACGAAGAAGATGACTGTGACGATCACTATAATGATGCTGGCATAAAGGGTTACTCCGGAACACTTTCAAGGTTCAATCAATGTGAACTCAACGACTTGGTGAGACATTTGGGGTTATCTAAGGAACAATCGGACTTGTTAGCCTCCCGGTTGCAGGAGAAACGATCCCTAGCCAGAGGAACAAAGGTGACATACTATAGAAATAGGGATAAGCCTTTTCGAAAATACTTCTGCCAAGATGATTTATTGGTATACAACAATGATATAGACGGGCTCTTCAGTGAATTTGGTGTGGAACATCATCCTAAAGCATGGCGGTTATTTATCGATCCTTCGAAAAGGAGCCTCAAAAATGTTTTGTTGAACAATGGAAATAACCTAGCTTCTATTCCAATAGAGCACTCTACAACATTGGATGAAGATTATGTGAGCATGGAGCATTTGCTTCGTGAAAAGTTTGCACGGATTTGAAAGTCTTAACCATCTTGTTGGGACAACAATGTGGTTTTACGAAGTACCCTTGTTATCTATGTGAATGGGATAGTAGAGATCGAAATGCCCATTACAAAAAAAGATATGGCCATCGAGGAATAATTTTGCTGTAGGAGAGAAAAATGTTATCAAAAAAAATTTGGTTTATCCGGCTGATATAATACTGCCTTCTCCACATATAAAATTAGGCTTGATTAAACAGCTTGTGAAGTCTCTTAAGAACATAGAAAGTCTATCTTTTGAATAACTATTTATGAAGTTCCCAAAGCTGTCAGAAGCAAAAATCAAAGAAGGAGTTTTTGATGGCCCACAAATAAGAGAATTGATCAAGGATTCAGAATTTCCAAAGAATATGTCGACGGATGAAAAAAAGCATGGCAAAGCTTCGTCGATGTTTGTAAGAAATTTCTTGGCAACAACCAAAAATCCAAATTATAAGAAGATACTGAGCGACTTAATCGTGAACTTTGGAGCCATTGGATGTTTAATGAGCCTGAAGCTCCACTTTTTGGATTGCTATTCAGAGAATTCTCCAGAAAATCTGGGGAATTATAGTGAAGAAGAAGGTGAAAGATTCCACTAAGACATAAAGGAAATGAATAGGCGTTATCAAGGATTTTGGGATGTTCACATGATGCCACATTACTGCTGGAATCTGAATAGGGATACTTTAGTCACACACAAAAGAAAGGCGCTGAAGAAAACATTCAAAGAAAGATGCAGACCCATAAAAATGCGCGCCAACATTGAAAAGTGTAGGCTCCACAGAGTGAGAGGCAAGGAAACTCAGTTTAGACAAGCACCTCGATAAGTGCGAAATCAAGAATGATGATTACTCAAAGTGAGAAGCAAGGGGACTCAGTAAAGAAGCACCCCGATGGGAACAGAAGCTGCAACGTCATTGTCGTTGTTCCTGGGTGACGCTGGTAGCAGCAATATATTTGGACAAGTTGGACTTGTTTGAAAGTAATAAACAGACAAGCTTGAGTAAAGATTAACGTATCAGTCTGGTAATTATTACAACAGTTGAATCGCTTAAGATAATCATCAGTCAACTTATCACATTTTTTCTGGTCGTAATATCCTAATAAGTAAGCAAACTAAAAAAATGGTAACGAATCATTGAAAGTTATTTGGAAGGACCAGGCTTGGACTTATCACATTTCCGCTTGCCGCTTAGGCATGAAAGGTTTTAAGGACTGCAAGTCATTCCACCTGTCTTTTTTTATTGGAATTTGGGTGCTGTGGAGGCTGTGAAAAGCGGTTGGGAAAACGTTTTTTGCTCGTCGAGGAAGCTCTTGACATGGGCCGTCGAAGTTCAACTTATAGAACATTTTTCCTTTAGGTACACACTTTAACCAGTCGAGGTCGATAATGCATGGGTGTATTGCTTTGATTCCTGGCTGGATGGATTCATAGCGCATGGAGTTTTTGATCGAGTAGTCCTTACAAAAATCATGATATACCTCGACGGCTCGGTAGGAGAACTGAGTTTTCCGGGCTTCTCTAGTGGCTGCTACCAATTCATGGGACTAGAAATTTCCTTTTCAGCTTATTAGCCTTTCAATAGTGGAGTGGACACTGTCCACCTCCATTTGAGGGTGCCCCTTCTCAAGGATTTTTTGTTGGATTATCACGAATTTTTCTCATACTGAGATTCAAGAGAGCTTTTGAGAAAACCGCGTTACCGTTTTGGTTTGCAAAACCGAAACTGTAGATAACTACCTCTTTTTTCTGGGTACCGAGCTGAGTCTCGAGATCGCGGATCAGCATCCATGAGAAGGAGGATGCGTGCAGGGTTCCTTGAGCCTCAGTAAACCAGTAATTGATCACGTCCCCTGAGCCAAGATTGTAGATTGAGTAGTTGTGAATAGATAGTTTCATCTTGAAATACGACGATCTGGCTTGAATTTGGAGTAGTAGCTTGATGCCCACTACATCACAACAGAACGCAAATACTTCTCCTTTCTCGGTCAACGCCTTGTCGGCTTCTTTTCCTGCTCTTGCACGAACCGTAAGAGCCCGGTGGTTCAGGAACGCCTAATCCAACAAGCTTTTCTTGTCATGCAGGAAGCAGAGGTCGCATTGATCTTTCCGCGGGCGGACTATGCTGATGTTCTTTTTCGTCAGCTCTTGAATAAAAAGCTGCCTGCTTAATGGTTCAACTCTACTAGTTGAGCAATCCTGAATGTAAATGCCGTATAACTACGCCATAGAAACAATGTCAGATTGGAGGTAAGTTTTAGTCGAAGACGATCGACAATAATGCGATGGCATTCTCGGTAGACATTCAAGGAACGACTCAAGGTCATCCTGACGAAACGCCGACGATGACTGATATCTTCCAACAGGTTTTGACTTAACTTCTGACTTGTCTTCTCGTTGCTCAATCTCAAATCCTGGCTCATGCAAAGGTTCAGCTCTCTGAGATTGGGTGTTTCTTATGCGATCACTGCGATTGGACAACCAGTGTCGAAGCGTAGAGTATTTAATGCCGAAAGTATTCAGAAACATTTTCCTACAGACTGGTCTCAATACTGTGTCAACCTAAAGATGGTAAAAATAGGAGATATCTCGCTTTTTCTTCAGGTTCTTTGGTGCAGCAGTTTCTCGCTTCGAGTTTTTTCCAACAACCAGAGAGCACAGATACATTTTCTCTTCTTCTCATGGCATTAACTGCCAGAAGGTACTGAAGAGTTTTTTCCTGTCATCCTCTGTAACCGTAGAACACTGGCGCAACCCACTTTTTTACATAGCTTTGAATTACAGCGTGGTTGTATTGAGCGAGCTCGCACAGGAACATCGTGGGTGATCACGTTGGTACTTTCTCTGTCCCTGCGTCGGTACCCTGTGTACATCTCTTCGTGAAACCGTTTCTGTTTTGTTTCTTCTCAAGTTTCTCTTACGTGTATTTTGCGTGGATGATTCCTCATTACCTGCAACAGTGTCCTGGGTTGTCTTTGTTGGATTTTTTTCCTGTCGTAATAAGGAGTACCTAGGTAGGTACCTTTCATAAGCACGAGGGGCCAAGCCGGCTTGGAATTTAACCACTCTTAGTACGAACTTGCTTCTTCAAGGTCTTCAGCTTGATTGTGGCTTGTCGGTGAGTAAGTGTTCGAAACTTCCTCATCTGATGGTACGAACTCTTCAGTGCTCAAAACATCCTTATCGGAGTTCTAGTGGTATCGCGTATCTCGATCTCGGAAACCACTGTGTCGTGATTAACGTTCTAAAAGAGTAATTCTTCTTTTGATATTGCATATTCCTCGCAAGCTGCAAAAGAAACAGAGCGAATGTTGAAACTATCACTAACACGAGGATGATGTGTGCTTTTCTGAGAGTCCAGGTACCTATACAAACCTATCAGAATGAGAATGTTCTGAACAAGTAGTGGTTGTTCATCCACTGTCATTTCCTGTTCCTCACAACCTGAAAGAAGGGTCAGATTATTATGTCACCATCATAAGCATACGCTCTTTCACAAGATCAAACAGAAACCTGTCGAAGGAGGCAATGGGCTTGCAGCTGATGCTACTACGAGTTTACTCATGTCATTAACCGTGCATGTCGCCAGTTCCTTCAATTTTAACTCATGCACCACGTCTTTGTAAGATGAAACATATTTATAGCCAAGTGACTGAGTGAGTTGAACCAACTCTTCCAACTCCGTCAACCCTACCATTTCATCCCCGGTTGTCTAGAATATTAGGATATTTGTTAGCAGTTGACTCACATGCTCGGAGAAAAATGGATGCTCAAAGTTAGAGAGTCAAGACTTGAAGAGCCAGTCAGTCCATCTAGATGGTCGAACTGTCCTTCCAAAATTTTGTCGTCATAGTCAGAAAGACTCTCATTTTATATCCAGTCTGACTGTTAAAAGAAGATCAGAATCACTATCAGGGATAACTAAGGTAACCCTTTCGGGATGGTCTACACGCTCATTTTGTTTTCACTCATTGTGCTGATTAATTATCAGATTAAAAAAATTTTATTGGTATTCCTAGTACTCCTAGTGATGTGAAAAACTGTGAAAATTTTTTTTGGCGATTTGAACGATCGTATTCTGTAAGTAAACATTTTACTTAAGTCATACTTGTGACATTCGAGATATTCAAGACTGATCTTTTTGAAGTTAATGTGAGTTTAAAGTAATTTATGATTATTTCAGTAATCACAGATAAATCCAGCAATAATTAATTGAGCTTAAACTTGAATCGTATTTAATAATTTATAAATAAAACTTTATATTTCAGTTCTCACATACTTTCCTACTTGAGATTTGTGCGAGGATACATGGCAGGGCCAGGGTCATGCTCGTGCTCGCACGTAAAGCTCATTGAATTATTTTTCAAGGGCGGATCCACTTTATTTATATTTTACAATCATAGTGTTCACATTTATGATAAATCTTGAAGCACATTCATGTTTGGGGCCGTGCATACGTAAATTGAATTAAGTGTTTTGTTTTCAAAATGCCACTGTTCGGTTGAAAATTAAACTGTTTTGGTTGGGGATCCAAATATTTGTTGAAAATCCATCTTTTCCGCTCAAATTCAATGCTCTTTATTTAAAATTAAAATATTGTTCTGTTGAAGTATCAATTATTATATATTTGTTAGAAAAATTATCTTTTTATATTCCTTGGTTGAAAGTAGAACTACTTTCTAACAAATATATTTTTTTGGTAGAAGATTCATAATGAACTTCTTTGTTCAAATTTCACATTTTCGTGTTGAAAATTCTACATTTTTATATAGAAAATTCGGCTTTTTGTCTGTAAAATTCAAAAATATGGTTGAAAAAGTCAACTGTGCGGTTGGAAATTCAACTTTTCTATAAAAGAGCAGTCTTTTTATCAGAAATAATTTTTCTAGAAGAAAAATTAATTTTTCTCAAATGAAAATTTACCTATTCCTTTATTGGTTGAAAGTTGACTATTTGGTTGAAAATGAACTTTTTGATTGAAATTTTATATTTTCGGGTTGAAAGCCCTGGTCTTTTATATGGAAAATTCGTCTATTTGTCTTATAAATTCAACAATTTGATTGAAAAGTCAACTATAAGATAGGAAATTTAACTTTTATATAGAAGATTAGTTTTTTTTATTAAAAATAATGTTCTTCAATGAAGAATTAATTTTCCTAAACGAAAATTTACCTTTTGCATTTCTGGCTAGAGATTGATTCTTTGAATTTGAAAATTTGACTATTTGCTTCAAAATTCATGTAGTTTGTTAAAAATTCGTCTCTTCTTTATAAAATTAATTTTCCTTATCGAAAAGTCAACTATTTGGTTAAGAATTGATGTATTTTCATGAAAATTTTATTTTTTTTGTAGTGAAGTACTACATTCTTTTAATTGAAATTTTACTGTTTGATTAAAAAATTAAATTTTTTGTTGGAATTCCATACTATCGAGTTGAAAATTCAACTATTTTTTACATAAAAATCGTCTAATATATATTCATGTATTTTGTTGAAAAGTCGACTTTTTGGGTAGCAAATTATTTTTGTTTGTCGGAAGTTCAACTTTTTGGTTGCAAATTGAAGTATTTAATTTTTAATTTACTTGTATGGTAAAACTTCTACTGTTTCGTAGAAAAATAATCTTTTTGGCTCAAAATTAAAATATTTGGTTGAAAATTGATCTCTTCAGTTGAAAAATAATAATATTGGTTTGAAAATACAACTTTATTGTAAATAATTTGCCTTCAAAATTAAATCATTTTGTTAAAAATTCACGGTTTTTTATCCAAAATTCGTCTTTTTTGGTAGAACATTACCCTTCATGATCAAGAAGTTATCTTTTTGAGTGAAAATATATTTTTTTTATTAAGAATGATTTTTTTTATCAAAAAATTTAACTATTCTCATTTGGCTTAAAACTTCATGTTGTATATCAGATAATCTGGAAATTCGTATTTTTTTGTTTGAAGTTATTTTTTTATAATAGTCTTTATCTGAAAATTTAACTATTCTTTTTTTAGTTCAAACTGTATCCTGTCTATTGTTCAAGTTAAAAATTCAACTATTTGGTAGAAAATTAATATATTATTTCAAAAAGTCGTGTTTTTGGGTAGAAAATTATTTTTCATTGTAAAAAGTTCAACTTTTTGGTTGAGAATCTTGTTAAATATTCATCTTTCTTGATTGAAAATCATCCTTTCTCATTTAAATGTCCACTGTTTTCTAAAAAAAATCGATTTCTTAGCTTAAAAACTTCACTCTTCTATTGAAAATATATTTTTCGTGGTAGAAAAGTAATTTTTCTTGGTTGAAACTGAACTTTTTGATGTAAATTCCTATATGTTCTAAAAAATTTGTCTTTGTCTTGAAAATTCAAATATTTGATTGAATATGAGTGACTTTTTGTTTCAAACCGCACTTTCCTTGCCTTCCTCGCTTCGCCTCGCTCGCATGTCCCTACTTTCTCGCATTGCCTAATACTAATCTGCTATTTAATGTATTTACAGATTACTTATATCTACTTCCTCTTCTATTTACAATATTTTCTTCTCCATTCCTCTTCCTCCTTGCTTCTCTTCTTCACCATCTTACCTAACCCTCCCTTCACCCATGCTACTGCCCTTTTGTCCACCCTTTCATGCATCAATACGTCCATGCTTATCCCACTCCTTTCCACCTCTCCGCACTCCTCCAACCATTGCTCCACTCTTGCATCCCCCTTCCCACACAGTACACACATCCTTTTCTCCCTAGAGGGCCAGAACCTATGAAGTTGTACTAATCACATAGTGCGATGACTTTCATCAATTGATGAATAGTAAGAAGTATTTCTATACCAATTATCAGTAAAAACTACTAATTCGTAGAAAAAGCATAGTAGAACTTTTTGAATCGACCCGCTGTGATCATCAAATTTTTCCCCTAAAATATTCGTTATTGACATTGCGGGATAATAAAGTCGACCCTCTGAAATGACCAAATCGACCATCCGAGCTGATCGAATCGACTGTATTTAGATGGTCAGATGGATCATCCAAGGTGTCCAAATCGACCCTTTACAATGACCAGGTTGATCGTCTGAGACGATCGAGTCGACTGTCTGAGACAATAGGATCGACCATCCAAAAGGTTTAAACCGACCCTTTACCATGATCAAGTCAGCTACCTTGAGATGACCGAGCCGACCGTTCGAGCCGAAGCCCTAAGATGATCGATGTAAACCTCTTGTTTTAACCTTCTAGAGATAGGCGCATTAGCCATCTAGAAGGGCTTTCCTATAGTCGACCCTCCAATATAGCCTGCCTGCACATCTATATGGCCAAACTGACTTCTCATTTTTCTCCCTGAGGAAACGCATTCGTGTGCCTTCCGCCTTCACGATGAGTTGGAAAAGGTAGGGGTTTGAACGACAATATTTCTCTGACCATTCACAGGGGTATCTTGCCGACCCAATGAAACATTGAAAAGGGCCAGAGGTTTAGACAACATTAGTTTGGTGAACAGTCACAATTTTGGCGAGTTAAAGTAAACGAAAATTGGTACTCTAAAAAACGGGGTTTTCGGGTTTATTTCGAAAACGAAAAAAAAACTAAAACTCTTCTTCTGGAGAAAATAGATGAGCAATTAAATTTTCTAGATGTATATGTACTTTTAAAATAAAAATTCGAAGCTGGTTCAAATTTTCACAGTGTTTATTTGAATTTTGTCTGGGATACATGATGCATTGAAAAGTTTGATAAAATAACGTGATTGTGCAAAATTTTCAACTTTATTGAAACAATGAGAACGCATTATTGTGAGACTTGTAAACAGGCTACGTCGCATTCAAAAACATTCTACAGAATAAGACCTTCTCGTTTAGGATGAGAATGTGAAAGTGTGTCAACGAGAAATTTTTACTGATAATGTACCATATAACTATACGAACTATTATTTCTAAAGTATACGCGTTTTATTGTACAATTGTAAAAATTCAGTTTATAAAAATCGAATTTTCTAATATAAGCCACCTGTTCATAAAATGTGCACATTCAAACAATAAAAATAGTATATTATGCGTATGATATTTTTTATAACAAATAAATGATTTCGAAGTTGTTTGGTCGCGTATTGGACAATCTCGCAAAAGAAGAACTCAAAATCGTTTCCTTTCCTAGGGAGGGCGGAGAGTGTGAAATAATATATTTTTAGCTGCCCTTGGTCCTTTTTAGTGACAAACCTTGAGATTTACTTTTATGCTGGTGGTGGAAAGGGTGCGAGCGTAATACCGACCAATTTTCCAAATTCTGTGTACACCAAAACGTCCATGTTACGTACTGTAGTCCTTTGGGTTCGAATATTAGGGCTGTCCCGCGGAGTTCTATTTCCAGCTAAAAGGCCAATTCTGCGCACTTTTCCCTGGCTATCTTCCCACACCCCAATTGCTCTTTCCCATTCAAAGAAAGACCATGTCGCATCACCAGGTCTGTGGAAGGGTGAAAGCTCTCCAATCGCCGCAACATTTAAATCTATAAGATGAGAATAAAATGTGTTATCAATGGAATGACACTTTTTGATCTACTAGTCGAAACCAAAGTGGTTCTCATTATTAACTGTGAAAAGAATTATCCCTAGTTCTGCTGGAATTTGCATCCAGGTCTAGTATACCAACTATGTACGCATAAGCAAAACACCTAGCAAAACACGTCAAGTGGGAAGCACACACTTTTGCGTAGCGCATAATGCATGACGCATTATGCTGTTTTATAACCAGCCAAACAAAAAAGTTATTGAACATAAAATCACTTACTTTTATAAATGTTAGATTAACTGTTCACGAAAAAAAAATTAGAAGAAATTTGAATTTCAAAAAAATAGTAACAAGAAATCTTTTAGTAAATAATAATGAATTTTGAACCGTAGCTATTTTTGAGGTCAAAGAGGTACCCCTACAGGCGCATTGGATCGCACGTAATAATCCGATCGGTCTGATCGGCTTCAAACTGGCCTTACTGCTGGTCGACGCGAGCCCACTATCGTGCGTATTCGCTATGCAAACTTGTGTACTTCCCGCCTGAGAGTGAACTGACGCCACGTCGTGACGCAGTTATCCAGCAAATTTGATTTTGATGGTTTAAACTACAGAAACCCCATAAAATCATGGTTTGTCAAGCTTATCTCAAGAACTATTAAAACTTTTTAAAACAATTTATACAAAATTTGTGGAACTTATTAAAATACATATTTTATGCTGCATCCATTTTTTTCTTGAGAGTGAAATTTTGCGAGATATTTGATGATGAAGATGAAAATTTCAAGCCTAGTATACTAGTATACTCAAATAAGCAAATTTGATCATCATGAAGAAAACCATGGAAACCCCATGAAAGTGATGGTTTTTCGAATTTATCTCGGTAAATAGAAAGAATTTCGAACAAGTTTTGAGACAAAAGTTAAAGATTCATTCAAAATATAAATTTTTTGTTCTAAACACTTGTCCTTTAGAATGAATAGTTTCTAAGACAATCTCTATTGAAGTTTAGTATCATTTAGTATCATCAAATATTTCGAAAACGTTCACTCATGCAAACAAAATAATTAATGGAACATAAAATGTGTATTCTAGCAAGGTCTACAACTTTTGTAGACATTATTTTAAACAAATTCTAATCGTTCTTGAGATAAACGTGAAAACCCATGATTTAACAAATGGACATTAATTAATTAATTAATGTGGTGTTCGAATCCCACCGGAACTAGAGAGAATTTTTTTCACAATTTAAGTATCAATATTTTGTGAAAATATTGAAACGACCGGTAGACAAAAGACTTTAACATCATAATTAATTAATAGTAATAATTCATAGTTACTACGTACGTAACCAGGATAATAACCCTGGTTAAGAAAATTAACATGAAAAATTTGATTAATTAATTCCGCTTGAATTTTATATTATTCGTTATTCATGAAATTTAGTAACAATTATAACATTTCTATTTATATTTCAAGTAACAAAACTTTTGACTTCCAGTGTATTAATAATAATATTGTAGTCCTCAATTGAACAATTTCAAAATTGACGAATTTTAAGTTGAAAATCGTTCACACTAAAGAATTTTCAATTGTAAATTTTCAAAAAAATCTATTTCGAAAATATATCTAAAACTACATTCCTTCCAAAAAAAATTCTTAATAGTAGAATAATTTGCGAAGCTATATTTTTAAGAATCAAGAATTTTTCATTGTAACTCTTGAAAATTGTACAAATTTGAATTCTCGATCTTTAAAATTAAAGATTTCTTCATTCAAAATATTTAAAAATGAATATTATAAAAATTTCATATTTTACAATTAAAAATTCTCCAATTTTGATAATCTTCATTGGAAATTTTAGCAAATTTGGAAGATTTAAAATTGAAAACTCTTGACTTTTGATCTTCAAAATCATCGCAATTTAAGAATTGTTATTTGTACATCTTTCAAAATTGAAGAGTTTTCAAGTGTGCATCTTTTAAATTGAACTATTAAAAAAAAATTTGAAAATTACATTTTGAAAATATATAATCAAAAATTCAAAAATTATTAACACTAATATTAATAATATGTAATATTTCATGATAATTATATCTTCATGATTGAATAATAATTTTTAATTTTCGGAGGTCCGTCATTCGAAAAGAGCCGTAGCTGCCGGTTACGGCGTTTTCCCGAATTTCTGCATCCTAATCAACACCGTAAGTTGCATTTTCAATGATCAAATTACAATTTTTAAACACCAGATTGGCAATCTTTAGACCTGTGTTTGAATCGCAGTGGAGATAAAGAGGGCCCTGAAAATGGCGCTACCGTTAAAAAAAACCTCTATTTTGGGCTTGAAATGAATGATACTGAATCTTTCAAGTACAAAATCATGAATTTTCATTCTGGAAATGGTTACAAGTAAAAATCTGTAGATAGGAGTATCAAATAAAATAAAGAAATTCATGAACCATCGTCACCTAAACCACGGATATCTCAAAATAGAGAGGGACATATGGCTCTTTTGTGCTCTCCAAAAATGCCTTTTTTCCAAATACAGCAGTTGCTACAGCTTTTTTGGTCCTTCTTACAGAGACGGAAAATTACACCGACACACAGTGAGTTTTTTTACAAAATTTTGTTCAAAATACTGCTGACTGCCCAATTTTTGACCGATTATAATAAATTTTTTTTCAAAATACTCGTAACGAATTATAATTTCATGTAGCACTGCTATTTTTTTAGTTTTCTGCAAAAAACTAACCTAAAAAAATATGAAGTTGCCTAGGTAGCTGAACCACGAAAGTTTAAACTTTTAAAACCATGAAATCGGTAACATCTTCAAACATAAACCTTAAACTCACAAACCTCAAACCCACGAACCTCAAACCCACAAACTCGTAAACCCACAAACCCGTAAACCCACAAAACTCAAACCCAGAAACCTCAAACCCTCAAACCCGTAAACCCAAAAAAACCTGAAATCCAAAAACTTCAAACGTACAAACCTCAAATCCACAAAATATATAACCCCCAAGCCCATAAACCTACAAACCTCAAACTAAAAAATCCATAAACCTAAAACCACAAACCCACAAACCGCAAAGACATAAACCTAAACCCCACAAACCCATAAACCCACAAACCTCAAACCCACGAACCTAAAACCCACAAAAATTATACCTCAAACACATAAACGTAAAACAACAAATACACAAACCTCAAACCCACAAACATCAAACCCACGAAACTCAAACCCACAGACCCGTAAACCCACAAACCTCAAACGCACAAACCTCAAATCCATAAACCTAAACCGCACAAACATCAAACCCATAAACCCACAAAGCTCAAACCCACAAACCTCAAACCCAGAAAACTGAAACCCACAAAAATTTCATCTCAAACCTATAAACCTCAAATACATAAACGTAAAACCACACATAAACAAACCTCAAATCCACAAACATCAAACCCCATGTTCATAAAACTGGACATATAAGTACGTAATGCTGAATAGTCCACAAACTCACCAACTTTTAGTGTTTAGGGTTTATGAGTTTCGGGTTTATGGGTTTAGGGTTTATGGGTTTAGGGTTTATGGGTTAATGGGTTTTAGGTTTAAGGTTCATGGGTTTATGGATTTATGGGTTTAAGGTTTATGGGTTTAAGGTTAGCTATGTACATGGATTTGCGTCTTTCGCAAAAAAGGTATGGTAAACTTGTAGCTCAGGGAACAAAATTAAATGGCGGAATACAATTTTTACCGTATTTAGATGTCGTTAAAGCTAAACAAGAGTGCTACCCAGATGACATCGAAGTTACCAAAAGAGAAGCTAGCATCCACTTAATATCTTTGTTAAAACACACAACTAAATGGATACTTACATTATTAGATGAAAACACATTTAAAACTATTATTATTATTATAGATTAGCAGTTCGAACTCGAAAGTTCATTGCCTCACTAACCTGAGACCGCCACACATCTCTATCCTGTGCATCCTCCATCCAGTTTAAGTAATCATGTCCTAGTTCTTTTAAATCTTCCCTTACATTTTTCTCCCATCTGTTTCTCGGTCTGCCTAAGGGTCTCTTACCAATCGGCCTCCCTCTTAAAACTTGCGCCACTGTTCTTTCATTTCCCATTCTTGCTACATGCCCCGCCCATCTTAGTTTACGCGCTTTCATTACTCTATTAATATTTGCTGACCCGTAGAGAGCATGCAGCTCATCATTATGCAGTTTTCTCCATTCGCCGGTCTCTTCGTCCCTTTTTGGACCATAGATTTTTCTAAGTACTTTATTCTCAAAAACTCTAAACCTATTCTCCTCTCCCTTCGTCAACGCCCACGTTTCGCACCCGTACATGACGACCGGCATTATTATTGTTTTGTAGATTCTTACTTTGATGTTTCTAGATAGCAATCGCGATTTTAATAGTGTGTTTGCTGCATAATAGCACCCATTGCCAGCGTGCAGCCGCGCGTTGATTTCCGTTTTAATCTTATTTTCGCTAGTTATGATAGACCCGAGGTATTTAAACTCGCTAACCCTTTCAAATTTCATATTTCCAGCCATTAGATCCCCGTCTTGATTACTTTGTTCGGATCTGCCGACGGTCATATATTTTGTCTTCGATTCGCTAACTTCTAAGCCAATATCTTTGGCTTTTGTGATCAAGATTTCTGCATTTTTAGCTACCGTTTCTTTATCATCCCCTAGTAAGTCGAGATCATCCGCATATCCAAGAATTTGTACTATCCCATTGAGGGTAGCACCGGTCGGGTTCGCCTGCACTTGCCTAACCACGTATTCTAAAACCAAGTTAAAAAGGACGCACGAAAGTGCATCGCCCTGTTTCAGGCCATCGCGGATCGAGAACTCTTCAGATAAACTACCGTTTACGCGTATTCTACCCCTACTGCCGCTTAAGCAAATTTCGATAAGTCTAACCAATTTTCTTGGTACACCCAAGAACTCTAGGATCCAGTACATTCGTGCGCGTATAATAGAGTCGTAAGCTTTTTTGAAATCGATAAATAGCTGATGCACTACTTCTTTAAATTCCCATTTTTTTTCTAGCAGTTGCCTAATTGTAAACATTTGATCGCTTGTAGATCGGTTTCGGCGGAATCCACACTGGTAATCCCCAATGATTTCCTCGGCAAAAGGAGTCAGTCTACTTAGGATTGCATTAGACAGGATCTTGTAGCACGAAGATACAAGTGAAATTCCCCGATAATTGTTACAGTCAGTTTTATCGCCTTTTTTAAAGATGGGAATAACGATAGAGGTATTCCATTCTTCCGGCATGCGTTCTGTTTTCCAAACTGCGCGTATTAATTTAATAATTTGTCTTGTGAGGCAAGGGCCTCCATTTTTTATCAGTTCTGACGGTAGGTCGTCGATGCCCGCGGCTTTGTTATTTGTCAACTTCTTTATAGCCATTTTTATTTCTATATCAGCAGGGTCATCAATTAATAGATCAGCAGTGTGGATTTCGCCGAGATTACCTTCAACGGGGGCTTCGCGTACATTTAATAGTTTATCGAAATAGTCTTTCCATAAATTCAGTCTCTCTGTCGCATCGGCTACTAGATTGCCATTTTCGTCCCTCATTACTTCCGTTCTACTTTGAAAGCCTTTCCTTATAAAATTGATTCCCCTGTACATCTCGCGCGGGTTATTCTGTTTATTATGCGTTTCTATTGCTAGTATTTTATTCTTTTCCCACTCCCTTTTCTTGGATCTATAGAGCCTATTTGTACGTTTACTAATCTCGAGATACTTCTTATGTGTTTGATCGCACTTATTTTGTAAACTAAGTAGTCTGGCCTTCCGATGTTTTTCAAACCAGAGTTTGCACTCTTCGTCAAACCATGGTTTGCTTTTTGTTACTTTCTTTAAACCTATCGTAAGTTTCGCGGCTGTCTTTACCGCCTTTTTTATATTGCTCCACAGGGTTTCCGGGTCCTCCTCGTAATTATTGTTATCGTCGCTCTGTTCTTGGAGAGCGTCAAAGCTATTAGAAATCTCAACTTGATAATTTAATGTTTCTGTTGCTGTTATGAATTTATCTATATTGAAACGAACTGTTGGCTCTGTGCGTCCTGTTTTCTTACTGGTCGCTAGCCTAGATCTTAGTTTTACTATCACGAGAAAATGGTCTGAATTTAAATCCGCTCCCCTATACGATCTTATATCGAGAATATTTGTATGACGTCTTCTGTCAATTAGAACGTGATCGATCTGATTATGAGTGTTACCATCTGGTGATCTCCAGGTGGCCTTATGTATATTTTTATGCTTGAAATATGTGCTTTTGACAACAAGGTTCTTTGAAGCTGCAAAGTTTATTACTCTAGTTCCATTGTCGTTACTGACGTCATGCAAACTTTCTGATCCTATTGTAGGCCTATACATCGGTTCTTTTCCAATTTTCGCGTTGAAATCCCCCAATACTATTTTTGCGTCAAAAGTTGAGAACTTGTCAAAAACCTGCTCCATTGTTTCGCAAAAGAGATCTTTAGTGTCTTCGTCTTTGTCCTCGGTGGGGCAGTGCACATTGATTAATACCTGTTTGTTGAAAATACCCTTCAGTACAATGTATGATAACCGATCGTTAATGAATTGCATGTCGATAACCGCTTGCGAGATTCGTTTATTAATAAGAAAACCGGTCCCCAGTCTCCACTCCTTAGCTCCCCCATAGTGAAAAGTATAGTTATCCTTAGAAATTGACGCGAAATCGCCCGGCCAGCAGGTTTCTTGAACTGCTATTAAGTCAGTTTTGTATTTATTTGCTGTCCCAATGAGTTCGCTAAATCCGCCAGTATTTAGACTACGCGCGTTTAGAGTTCCCACCCTTAGATCTTTAACTGTAGTTTTTTGTTTTTGCAAGTTAGCCATGGTAGTTTCAAGATAATCCACACGTTAGGATCCTATTCCGATCGTAGGTGAGTCCACTGTCCCAGGAGTGATAACCCCCATACCTCCCTAGGTCTAAGTATGGGAGCTTTCCGACTCTGACAAGGACCATGTCAACTTGTCGTCAGACACATTACAGTTTCATCCTCGTATCCTAACGTCCCCCTGCAAGGCAGCGCGCCTGTATTGGCATCAGTACCCCTTTGGCCCTATACAGGCGAATCATTCCACACATCCCTTGCGGGCAGTGTCATCGCTGCGGTGTCCAATGGGCAGCAGGATTTTTCCCTTACAAGATTTTTAGTTTTGGTTCGGGGTAGTGTTTCTAGGTGGATACACGCTGCACCCCGGCCTGCCAGGACCTACTCATTGCGTATGAACGTGAATGGGTGGGTCCTCCCAAGCCATGGTCATCGTGTTTTCTACCAGTGCTAGGCCAAGATCTTAGGCTGGGCTCACCACACCCACGACTGGTTCCTATCGGCTGTCCGTGGCTGCTTATTCTTGTATTCGCAGCTAACCTGAGGGGCTGTTCAGCCTAACGGGCCGTTCCTCTATCCGCAACCCGAGGACGCGCTGCGTAGTGGTGACAGGAACCCACCGAGCAGCATTTAAAACTATAAGAAATAAAAAATTAACCCTGGTAGGAAAATATGGAATGGACGGGGCATCGAATCAGAAAACAACCCAAAACCCATAAACCCTGAACCCTAAAGGTTGATGGGTTCGAGGACTATTCTGCATGATGTACTTATATGTTGAGTTTTATGAACATGGGGTTTGCTGTTTGTGGATTTGTGGTTACAGGTTTATGTCTTTGAGGTTTGTGGGTTTGAGGTATAATTTATGTGGGTTTCAGATTCGTGCGTTTGTGCGTTCGAGGTTTGTGGGTTTACGGATTTGGGGGTTTGAGGTATAATTTTTGTGGATTTGAGGTTTGACGTTTGTGTGTTTGAGGTTTGTGGGTTTGAATTCTGTGGGTTTACGGGTTTGGGAGTTTGAGGTTTGTTGGTTGGAGGTTTGTGGGTTCGAGATTTGTGGGCTTAGGGATTTGTGGGTTTAAAGTTTATGGATTTGTGAGTTTGAGATTTGTATGTTTATGGGCTTGGGGGTTTTATGTTTGTGGATTTGAAGTTTGTGCGTTTCAGGTTTGCGGTTTTACGGGTTTGGGAGTTTGATTTTTGTGGGTTCGAGGTTTGTGCGTTTCAAGTTAGTGGGTTTGAGTTTTGCGGGTTTACGGGTTTGGGGGTTTGAGGTTCGCTGGTTTGAGGTTTGTGGGTTGGAGGTTTGTAGCTTTGCTGTTTGTGGGCTGTTTATTGATTTGTGAGTTTGAGGTTTGTAGGTTTATGGGCTTGGGGGTTTTAAGTTTGTGGATTTGAGATTTAAGCGTTCGAGGTTTTTGGGTTTACGGGTTTAGGAGTTTGAGGTTTGTGGGTTTGAGGTTCGTGGGTTTGAGGTTTGTGCCTCTGAGGTTTGTTGGTTTGAGGTTTGTGGGTTTGCTGCTCGTGGGCTTGTGGATTTGTGGGTCTAAGTTTATTTGTTTGAGGTTTGTGTGTTTGGGGTGTTAGGATTATGGATTTGTCAGTTTGAGGTTTGTAGGTTTATGGGCTTGGAGGTTTGAGGTTTGTGGGTTTAATGTTCGTGGGTTTGAGGTTTGTGGGTTTGAGGTTTGTGGGTTTGAAGTTCTGCGTTAGAGGCTTGTGGGTTTACGGTTTTGGGGGTTTGAGGTTCGTGGGTTTGAGGTTTGTGAGTTTGAGGTTTGTGTGTAAAGATATTACCGATTTCATGGTTGTAAAAGTTTCAAAATTTCGTGGTTCAGCTACCTTGACAAGTTCATATTTTTTTAGGTTATTTTTTTGCAAAAAACTGAAAAAGTAGCAGTGCTACATGAAATTATAATTTGTTACGAGTATTTAAAAGAAATTATTAGAATCGGTCAAAAATTAAGCAGTCAGTAAAATTTTGAACAAAATTTTGTGAAAAAAACTTCTCCTCACTCCCCCACTCTGCAACAAGTGCAGGAGTGCGCAGGCGCAGAAATCTACGCTCTGGGTTCTCTACAACCCGGTGGGTAGGGGACTAGGGTTATTATGATTACATTGGCTAGGTCAGGACACAGGGTTTTTTGAAATTTTGAAATCTCTGCAAATGGCCTACTTTTTTACAAAAAAAAATTTGACCTATTGTTTCGAGCTTATGAAGGCTGTCAAAATTTGAAAAAATTTGAAAAATATTTTCAAAAAAGTTTGTTTCCTGGCCTAGCGACATGTCTACTACACAATAAAAAAAATGACCTGACATTCTAAATATTTCTGGTCGAAGTCTTACCAAAACTTGTTTAAAACGCGACTTTTGTGAAAACGCATTCAAATATTAATGAAGGAATAAAGCATGATTAGAAAAACTCACGATATAATCGGCTGTGGCAAGGCACGTTTCTAATTATTCCTAGATTCGGAATATGCAAAAAATGGATTTTTCAGAACCTCGAAACTATAAGATCCCTTTAACCGGCAAAAATTATATCACTACTTTATTCGATAATAGAATTACGATTGTTATTTTTAGTAATATTAAAAATTAATCTCAAATTAAACACCGAAAAATTCTGAATTGAAACGCTGGCGTTGAAACCATTTTAAGTTGGAATTCTTCAAGAGTCCATTTAAAAAGATAACGTTTATGAATCACTTATTTGAAATTAAAAGTGCATTAACCCATTAACGCTTGAATTAATTTAGGGTTTCAGAATTGCATTTTTTTATATGACTAACACTTTAGGTCTGCCTGAGTATGAAATGACCATTGGTTGTTGAAAATTCCGTGGTGAATCCCCAAGAGCAAGCTTTAGGTTAGTTCGGGCGGTTGCGACAATTGACGCGCAAATTTCAAACAACGTCAAAGTGATGCCATATGGCATCGCTAGGCGCTAAAGGGTAAAACATGGAATATTCTGGAAAATTATCTTTTGAATGAGGTCGATTGATTCTTTGACAATGGATGTCTCTAACGTTTAGAAATTTATAAAGTAGAAAAATGTTCAAATTCTTGCAATAGTAAGAAATTCTAGATAGAAGCGGCAAACAAACTAGGTGACAAGGCTTGAAGTTAAGAATCGAATGTTAAATATCCAAATTCAATTATTTCCACGATTTAAACTAAAAAGTGGCTAACTTTGACACAAGTCGGGTACACTCACCATCGCAATGAATGAAAAAAGCAATCGCAAAGAGCAAAATGCTGCAAATTATCTTCATTTTTTTAGGTAGATTCCGCAAACCGTGACTGATACACATTGACTGCTATGTAGACGAATCTCTAACTGATGACTCATGTGTATAATAAATAGGAACTCTTTATAATCATTCATATTTACAATGTGTGGTACTTAAAACTTTGGACCTTCACTTGCACTATATCATCGAACTTCCATCTACATTATCCCCAGTAAAAATAAACTAATTGGGGCACTTGTTATTTTTTCGAATTGACCTTGACCACGCATTCCGATGAATTCACAGACAAAAAAAGAAGTTAATTTAATAGAATTGACATGGAAACCATTTCCCATATGGTGGGTAAATCTTAACTCGTGAATTTAATTTTTGTTGCAGGTAAAGATTGCTCTGCAATCGCTGGAAAGATTACATTTTGTTTTTTCTGTGTTCATGTGCATTCAATTTATACAATTGTAATTCTTCGAATGCGAAGGCAAGATTCAGCTCAAAGTTTCAAGATAAGTGATCCTACTTAAATTTTAAAAATTAGATAGTATCAAGTTCTAACGATTCGCGACAAAAAAAAATATAAATTTTAAGATGAATGTAAAGCTCGACATAAATCCCAAATCAAAATTTTATGAGTTTAAATGTTTTAATTCGAAATTAAATTTAAAATTTGAAAAATGTGTTTGGCATCATTTTTTCGCGAATGTTTGCGAATTAGTGTTTAGGGACATGTTACCCACCAAACACATTAGCTGCATTTTGATTATGCATCTTCAAACAAAGACCTTATTTGAATTTCGCGCCTAATGTATTTGGTATCGTTGGAAGTGTTCCACAGCGCCATCTGACCTGGGTTACCAGCCAGACTTAAAACATCTAGATGGGCAACAACTACTTCGAAACTGAACGGAAGTGTGGTAGTGCAAATGAAATTTCTGTGACATGAAAATTATGGTGCATGCCAGTCCAGATACCTAGGAATTAGGATAAATGAAAATTAGGGAAAATGAAATTAATGACAAATGTTAATTCGGATAAATGTAAAATAGGACAAATAGAAATTCGTCCAAATGATTATTAGGTTATGTGAAAATTCGGAAGAATGACATTTATATCGAATACAAATTATCAATAAAGATCAACCCACGCGTCTCGAAGACGCGAACAATTTTGCGTCAAATGCAGTACTGTTATATTCCCAATATAAACAAATCTTTTTATAAACAAGAAAACTAATTTTGTTGATAAATTTAGAATCGATATTGGTAGGTTATGGTAGATCGTGAAAAGTGCTTACTTTTGGTAACCGATGCGTCTTAAAGATGCGAACAAATATATACATTATAGTTGTTTTCCCAATTTAAAAAATTTTTTCTTATATCAAAACGATAAACAACATATTTCTTCTATTTATAAATCGGTAATAGTAGATCATAAGAGGTTGTAGAAGGTTCGTCGATAGGTCATTCGACGTATCTCGAAGACGCACACAAATATGTGAAATACAGTAATGTAGTACTCCTAATATGAACAAAGTTTTTGTCATATAAACAGAATACACCAATTTTGTTTAAACTTGATAAATCGGTACTGGTCGGTCATAAAAGGTTCACCAATAGGTCAGTCGACGCGTCTCAAGGACGTGAACAAATACTCTAAATGTAATATTGTCGTATTTTGAATGACCACAAAAAATGTCTCATATGAACAGAATAAACCATTTTTTGAAACTTCATAAATCGGTACTGGTGGGTCATAAAAGATTTAACAATAGGTCGATCAATGCGTCTCAGAGACGCCAACCAACGCGCTAGATGTCATATTGTATTGATGGTGAAGGGAGTGGAAGTGAGCCTGATTATGGTGGGGGGGGGGGGGGTAAGTAAAGGGAAGGGAAGTGACAGAAGGGGAATTGTGAGAGGAGTAAGCAAATAAAAGGGCAGTTGGGCAAGAGGAGATTTGAACGACTTAATTATCGTCTTAATAGTCTACGAAACACTTTTTTTAGAGTCGTCCGGTTTATTTGTATAGTTTATAATCTTTACATATCAGTGTTTACGTAATTATTGTACATGTACTTGCGCAAGCTCAATTCCCACAATTCTTCCATATTCTCTGTGCACCAAACAATCCATTCCACGTATTGGAACCCGAAAGGTTTTCATAAAACGGTTGCCATCTGGATTGTCACGTGGAGTTCTGTTTCCATCTTCATCTAAAAGGGCTACTGCGCGCGGTCTTCCTTCGCCATTATTCCACACCCCCACTAATCTGTGCTCCTGAGTGAAAGTCCAACTTGGAGGAGTCGGTGGGTGTCGTGCAAGTTTAATTGCCGAAACATTTAATTCTGTGAAAGAAAAATAAATATTTGTGATTTTCTGTATAATGTTTATCACTATTCTTAAAATTTAACAGCCAAAACTCAATAGTTGAACGGTTGGGTGCAAAAGAGCCCTCACTGGGAATCCCATTTGACAGCGTTTACGGGGATGATCCTAAATGTCCTTCACTTAAATCGAGTATGACATTCGCTCGCTCCTAACGTAAACATGTAGGGCTGTTTGAACTATTTTTGTTGGTTTTGGACGCATGCTAACAGCTGACGCAACGAACGCGCTGAGGGAACTGCCCGCTTTGCCAGTACGCTACTGTTTGTTACGGATGACCGAGCACCGTCTCCCTTTTGATCCAGCGGTCTCCGCATCGCCAAAATGCCAAGGACTGAAATGCTAAGAACGACTTAAATGGGATTCCCAGTGTACTTTGATTTTTTACGGTCATAAGACCAGGCCAGTCTAGTGAAGTGACTTGAATACTTGCGAGATATATTCCGGTAAAACAGTGTGATTAGAACTAGGTTAGAAGTGGGTTCTAACTGGCCATAACCGGTCTCTAATCAGTTTTTGTCCCCGGTTTGTAACCGGTACCCAACCGGTATCAATCCAGAATACTGGAATATTTGTACCCGATTCCTAACCGGTTCTTAAACGGCCCCTATATGAATTTCGTCCCCGGGTTGTAACCGTCACTTCTTGTCTTTGCCAATATTTAATTCCTGTTTTCAATCACCGGATAGAATTGGGTTGCGACCGGTAAGAGTCCACTCCAGTATCAAGTGCCTTTTAGGAACCGGTTAGAGACCAGTTAGAAACTAGCTTCAATCACAATATTTAATTTCTGTTCCTAAATTCCAGGTAGAACCCGGTTAGGACCGGTTAGAACACACACCAATGCCAACTGCCTTTTAGGAATCGATGAGAGACCAGTTTGAAGCTAAATTTGTTCTTTGACAATATTTAATTTCTCTTTTCGATCGCCGGATAGAACCCGTTCAGGATCGGTCACAGACACTCCATTATCAAGTGCCTTTTTGGAACCGGTTAGAGACCAGTTGGAAACAAATTTCAGTCTGACATTATTTTATTCTGTTCCCAAATTACGGGTTGACTCGGTCAGGACTGGTTAGAATGCTCACCAGTGTCAAGTGCCTTTTAGAAACCGGTTAGAAACCAGTAAGAAGCTAACTTTGGTCTGAAAATATATTTCTCTTTTCGATCGCCGGATAGAACCCGGTTAGACCGGTTAGAACACAAGTGCTTTTCAGGAACCAGTTAGAGACCAGTTAGAAGCTGACTTTGGTCTGACAATATTCAATTTTTCTTTTCGATCAACGGTTAGAAGCCGGTTAGGACCAGTTAAAAGACACACCAGTATGAAGTGCTTTTTGGGAAGCGGTTCGATACCAGTTAGCAGCTAACTTCAATCTGACAATATTTAATTTCTGCTCACAAATTCCGGGTAGAATCCGGTTAGGACCGGTTAGAACATTTTTAAAACTTATTTTCTGTTTCCATATCCCATATAAGGACCGGTTAGGATCCGGTTACATTCCAGATATTGAATTTGAGACCAGTTAGGAACCGGTCGGAGACCAAATGGTTTCTACCCGGTCCCTATCTGGCTTCTAAATGGTTTTTATCTGACATTCTAAAGAGGGAAGTTTGTGGAAGATTGTGAAGGTAGATATAACTAATATTTTTTGTACCTAACAAAAATGCCACTGAAGTTGGAAATTATTTAAAATTCTCATGATTTTTAGAAAATGATACAGTGTCTCAAGTTGTATGATTGTACTTGATGTTTTCAAACTTTTTTAGGTAGCTTTTCATACAGAATGAGCAATCGATTGAGTCTTATTCTAATGAAAAACTCTTCTTCATTTTTTAAGAGAGGCCAAAAGTCAGCAAAGTTGCGAATTATTTGAATTTCTCATCGTTTTCAGGAAATAATGCATTATTGTTAGTCGCGTGTGTGAAATTCAAGTGCAACAATTTTTTGTTGTAGTTTTTTGATCAGAGGAGACAATTACGAAAGTCTTGTTTTAATGTAAAACCTTGACCTATTTTTAAAAATAGGCTATATGCCACCGAAGCTGGAAATTCTTAAGACACTTCTTATGATTTTCTGAAAACAATACATTGCTTCCGGTGGCACGATGTACATTCGTGCTTTAAAAATATTTGAGGTAGTTTTTTTTAGACCACATAGGGACCACATAGTGACCATTTCGTTCACTGGGCCCTCCAGGGCTTATGTTCATCCTTTTACACACTTATTCAAAAGTTCACATATAACTGAACACTCTTTTTATCTTTAACACATTTATATTCATGTAATTGTATTTATTCATGTGTTAAAAATTTCAGATTTAAAAGCTGTGTGGCAACACAAGGTGCAATATTCTAAAGAGGATTGCCGCACACAGCTTTTAATTTGTAATTTTTTAGCGCATGAATGATTACATATAAATGAATATAAATGTGTAAAATCATAAAATAGTGTGGTGTTGTATGTCAAATAGTGTATAAATGTAAAAGAGGATGAAAATATGATTTAGCGGGCAGGTTTTACAGTTCTTGGTAAATTATCGTTCTTAAGAAAGACGATTTCGAAGTTAGAAATGTTTTAACTTTAGAATTGAATACTTAGCTATTTTAATTTTGATGCGGTCATAATTGAGAAACACAGAATTATATGTAATCGAAATTATGTATATCGAGTACTCTTACCACCAAAGTGAACGAAAACAGCGATCATAAGTGGTAGAGTGCTGATAAGGTTCTTCATTATTTCTCGAGGTGGATTTCGCAAGCGGTGACTGAAAAAGTTGGAATATCGTCACTGCTTTATATACTGATCACTCTGTGTTGATTATCAACAGCAAACCTTCAGAATTATTAAAATTTACAATGTGTATAGACGACGTGGTAGAATCAATCAAATCTATTGTAAGCTAGAATATTAATTCATTCATGTTACATAAGGCGAAATTAATGAAAAACTTGCATTTTTTTCTTTAAACATAATTTCAAATTAATTTCATTATTTGAAATATTTCTTTGAACTTCAGGGTCTGCAATTGTACCACTAAGGGAGGGTCAAATAAGAAGACACTTATGTTTTTAAATTAACATACCGACATTTTTCACGGGAAAAATGCTCCCCTGAGGGATGACGTGACCTTGTAGCCGATGAGAGGGCTTAAGAGCAATGATGTGATTGTCGTGTCAAAGGCTGTTATGATACAAGGGTTACCATGTCCTTGAATAACCGGACGTGCCACCCTAAGTCCAGCCAAATATAAAAGAGGTGGCTTAACGCGCGATCGGCAGGCGGGGCTCTCAAACAGCAGACAAGTCTCTTGTAACAGATTTTTTACCATGAAATCGGACTCGGCACGGCCCTGGTCTGAAGAACGACCGGGCCATAACCGAGAGTATGCGGAACCCTCCGAGGGGCCCCGAAGCCTCAGACAGCAGGGCGTACAATATTCAGTCGTTCAGTACTTTCGCTCAAGGAAGCTATTGTTGCTATCATCTAATAAACGTTATTGGTGCTTCGTTGCTTACGGGCTGCTCTTGCCCACCACTCCCGAGCTGCCAACAACCCTGAAGGAAAACCTCGTTCTCCCACGACAACCCTGACAAGGAAGATTGCCACCTCGAGACCGGTCGACCTGGAACCCGCCGATAAACTTCTTCAAGGACTACCGCTCGCTTGGAAGCACCCTCCCCTCGTGAAAAGAAAGACCAACTTAAGATCACATTAAGAACAGTTTCAAACCACGTTTGGTATTTTTCTGGTCTTTTACCTTTCAGCCTATACCTGCATGAATTTTAGGGCATTGAAATAGACACCACGCTCTCTCTCAAATAAGGATAGCTGTCTATATCAACAGACTAGCCATACCTAAAAGTCCCAAAGAACCTGGGATGATTTATTATTATTTACGAGGTCTAGAGGCTTCAACCAGTTGCCGTTATATTTATGGAACTCTGTCCCTCCCTCCATCTTGTCATCTCTTTCTGTTGAAACTTACAAGAAAGAGCACCCCCTTTACAATCTATGACTCGTTATGAGCCTAATAATGATGGGATATTGGGGCATCAAACTGCCGGGACAAGAATATAGCTGCCTATACTGTGATCTTAAGTTGGTCTTTTTTTTCACGAGGGTCCACAAGCTTTCAACCGTTTCCGTCTGTAAGTGGCAATAAACTTCCATCTTTACTTTTTAATTATGGTTCTATTAATTGTGTTCTCACCCTCGTCAGCGGTTCAATTCCCATCCCCGCCCCTTGGCATTGCCACCGTAATATTCTTCATAAGGAGCCTTGAATGTCGCGGCATCATGTGGAGCAACTCCAAATGCTCGACCTAGGGGCAAGAGGAGGAAGTACTTCAAACGCACTCCACTGAATAGGGCGTCGAAACTGCCGAAGGCTCTGGAAACTCACAGCGTTACTTTCACACTGATAGCTCAAAACGCCCTGGTTAGAGTTTTCGACGCTTTGCGTTATCCTGAAGCCTGTGTAACTCCGAAAGAGCTGGATGGACTGAGGAGGAAGTCTCTAAATAGTTTGATGCATCACCTCGAGAAGGATGCGCGAGTAGATTCGACGTTATCTTATTGGGTCGGGAGCCATAGCAGTACAGGCTGTAGTTATCTGGTAGCGAGACTGGCTAGTGGAGAAGCCACCAACGTTTAGGCTCAAGGAGGGATTGAACCTGGAGAACAAGGGATGTGTTTATCTCCAAATGTGCCGCATAGCGATCGTAGTGATTTCCGGTATTCCCGAGATGCTAACGGTTGTTTGCGCCTGTGTTTATAGGAACCTACTTTACGAACCATTTCTCGAACTTGAAAAGACGGAAAACCAGGTCGAAGGGGACACGCTGGATTCTAGCTTTAGGTATCCCATCAACTTTAATTAGGGCCCTCTCAGCTTTAGATGACCGACCTATCTAGAAACGAGTAAAGCCTCCTTTTTGGGTGAATCAACATGGTTCAGTAAGGGGTCCAAAAGCTTCCGGGAGGCCGTGACTAATCCTATGAATTGCTGAGACGGGAATCTCAATGATGCAGATAAAATTGCTCTACGGCAGAGGTGTCTCCCTCGGCGGTTCTAACTGGGCGTATAGGACAGGCATAGCCCTAACCAAAGAATCCTGGTTATAAAGGGAAAGTATTAGTGGTTTAGGAGGGTGTGGCTCCAAAAATGAGGGACCACGCTAAAAAGACCAAGGGTATACATAGTCGTTAAGAGTATGGATGCGATTTCGTTTCCTTATCTCCGCTCTAGAGACATTATCGTTATTGAGGTGATACTCAGAGGCAGAAGAAGAGAAAGACTAGAGGTGCATGTCGCCTGGGCTTATCACCGGGGTGATGCTGAGTGCTCACTACCTCCTAGGAAATTCAAAACTCTGATTCAGCACTGCCAGGAGAATAGAATTCCTCTGTTATTGTGCTGTGACGCAGAATCTCACCATTCAATGTGGGGAGAACAAACATTCACGACAGCGGAAGATCTTAAATGATATTTGGAAACAACAAATGACAACAAGCGTCAGAATGACTGACGGTAAACTTAAGCATCTCTTTCACTACTCTTACTAGCCAATGAAAATAAACAAATGTGATGAAATTGAGGAAATATCTGGATGATTTAAATTCAAATTTCAATTGTTTCAAATTCCTTCAAATAAACCTTCTAAGCGTCCGAAGCTTCGAGCAGTTTTGAAATATCTAAACATTCATAACTAAAAGATCTCAATCTTCAGCTTAAAATTTTCATCAAAAGTAAAGAAAAATACGATAGATAGTAGAGTGCTGATAAGTATGTTCATTTTTTTCTTGATAGATTTCGTGAAAAACTGATAAATGTGAAACATATATCCACTGATATATATCGGGTGTCTCAGTAGTATTCTCGTTCCTCGTAATGGCAGTTGGAAAGAAAAAAAATTAAATCGAAAAATCGTATAACATTTTTGGTTTCGGTGCGTGTTTTGGATAAAAGCAACCTGTCCTACTGCGGTAACTTCACCTTGTTCTGAGCATTAAGAAAAACAAATGCGATTACGTATGTGTTTGTTTGCTTAAATCGGATGGGCTCAAGTTTCATCAGACCGTAAAATAACTTTGCAAAAATCAATTCTTTTATTCAAACATGTTCGAGATAAAATATTGGCTCACCGAAATTCGGTGCATGGAAAAAATGGAAACGTAGGCTAGGTTCTCCGAAATTTTGCGAGCGTAGTAAAAATAATTTCAGTGAGCCTAGACAATTCGTACATTATTGCAAATAATCAGTGACAATCCCTGATTAATTTATAATTGAATCAAATGTTTTGAAATGTCTGAATTCTTCTGAAAGCATGGAATTCTTTTCGACTATTTCCAAATTTATTAACAGTGATCTGATCTGATTAATGTAGAATGATGTCAAATGTTTAAAAATAGCTGAATTCTTCTGCAAACTTGAAATTCATTTCAAGTATTTCCAAATTCATGAAGTTTGGCAAACGGTAAACTACAACTGAATTAAAATGCACTCCTTTTTTAATTCCGCGGAAGTCTAAGAAATCAAAACAATTCTGCAGAATTTGAAGGAATTGAAGGAATTTACAATAATTCAACGTGAATTCTACAGATTTTAGAAAAAATCAAAAGATTTTTTTGTGATTCGAAGACTCCTACAAAATTCTGCAGAATTAAAAAAACGACTTCATCTTAGTTCAGTACTAGTTCACCGTCGACCAAAGTGGATGAATTTGGTAATAATTGGAAATAATTTCATGTTTGCAGAAGAATTCAGAGATTTCAAAAAGTTTGACTCAATTTTACAGTAATCAGGGACGATCACTTATTTGCAATCATGTTCAAATTATCTAGGATCACTAAAATTATTTTTGACATGCACCGAATTTCAGTGAGCCAATATTTTATCTCAAACAGGTTCAAATAAAAGAATTGTTTTTTTGCAAAGTTATTTCACCGTGCAATAAAACTTGAGCCCATTTGGTTTGAGCAGATAGAGACATACGTAATTGCATTTTTTTAATGGTCGAAACAAGGTGAAGTTACCACGGTAGGACAAGTTGCTTTTCGGGGTCGCACGCACACTTGCAAATACCTGTCCCAAAAACGTTTTGGGACTTTTCTATTTGAAATGTTGCATCTATCTGCCATTACGAGGAACGACAATACTCCTGAGACACCTTGTAAATAACCGCTATCTTATTACTTAGCCTTATTACTATGTGGCCAAAAAATCTTCTTAATTATCCAAGTTTACATATGATTAGGTGACGATTAAATTTTAAATCATCATTTAACAGACCTTGGACTCTTTTCTTCTGGGTGCTTATAAGATATGTGTAGTTTGCTTAAGAATTATGAACCCAATTGTATATGTGGAAAAACACAATTTCGCTCAAGAACGTGTAATTTCGGGCACCTAAGAGAAAAAATGATAGTGGCACTGTTTGAGAATACAAAATAAAGCCCTTGTTTGAACTACCCTGGTGTGTTGGTGGGTACATGAAGGGTTTTAATCGGTTCTAGCTTTCTAGGGAGAAGAGGATTTATGAATTGTGCGAAAAGGGGGATCCAAGAGTGAAGCACTGGTTGGAGGAGTACGTGGAGGTGGAAAGGAGTGGGGTAGGCATGGAGGTATTGATGCATGAAAGGGGGGACAAAAGAGCAGCATCATGGGTGAAGGGTGTGCTGGGGAAGATGGAAAAGAAGAGAATGAAGGAGGAAGAGGAGTGGAGAAGTAAAGATTGTAAATAGGAGAGGAAGTAGATATAAGTAACATGGTAATATCGTAAATAGTAGATAAGTCTTAGGTATTCGCTGAAGCAGAGTTTGGCAATGCGAGACAAAGCGAGAAAGTAGGGATGTGCGTGCTAGGCG
Source organism: Andricus quercusramuli (assembly GCA_932178445.1). Taxonomy (NCBI): domain Eukaryota; kingdom Metazoa; phylum Arthropoda; class Insecta; order Hymenoptera; family Cynipidae; genus Andricus; species Andricus quercusramuli. The sequence goes on from CAKNXH010001239.1 coordinate 245,991, forward strand.
AGGCAAAGCATGGAAGGTAAGGCGATAAGAGCGAGCGCTCGTAGAGATGAGTTGTGGATGGATGTTAGTTTTTAGAGATTAGTTTTAAGAAAAACCTGCAAAACCCGTCGTCGCATTGAATAAACTCGTATCTAGATGCCAAACCTTCACAAAAGTGTATTAGTTTCCTTCCCTCTTGTTCGAAAAACCGGTTGATAGATTCTGTAAAATAAATTTCTGAAGGGATTTATTTGCCCTTGTTTGATAATTGTAATAGATCGAAGCTTTTAAGCACTCTCGATTTAGGAGAAAAAAAATACAAATAACGAGTTTCTTTTCGCGATTCAAAACATTCTTCTTGTTTGTTTGTTTTTTATTAATAATGGGTATTCCAAGGGTTTAAATGACCTCTATTTCTTTCAAACTTCCATCTACTTATTTTATAATATCTTTTATAAGATCCTTATTTCTATTTTTTACAATAGCGCAATTTGGGACGTGTTAGCGAACTAATGAGTGAGCGATCGAAAGCGAGAGTGCAGTAGGGAAGGAGAGAGCGAGAACGCAACCACATCTTAATCTACTTATATTATTACATAACTTCCGTTTCCTTTTTCTTTCAATTCCCTTTTACCTCCTTTTGCGATTTTTTCGCATCTATTCTTTCATTCTTTCTCATTCGCTCCTCTCGCCCCCTCCAAATCTGCAATTCTGCAATTTCTGTTATCTTTCTTTCCCCAATACATCCGTTCTCCTACCTCGTTTCCCAATATAAATCTTGCTGTTCTGGTCCATCTTCTCTCTTCCTATCCCTTTTCTAAATACTTTGGTACTCCTTCCTTTTTTATCATCTCATACAATTTATTATATTTTGATTCCCCAACCATCCCCCATCTTTCTATTAATTGTCTTTCCCTCTCTCTTTTTCCTAATTCTTTATAGTCTACTCTAGTCCCGTCTTCCATATCAGTTGCATTAAAAGCTCCCTCCTTTCTTCCTCCCATCTTTTTAATTCTATCGCCTCACTCTCCTTTCTTCTAACTTTAAAAAACACATTCTCGCAAACTCCCTTCTCTTTTCGCTGATTCCGAATATGATATCAGAATTTAAAAAAACAAAATGGCGGATCCAATATTGCGGACGAGTATTTCAAAAAATGATTGGTTCTACTTGAAACGAGGTATCTGTGGGTTTTTCGAGGGCGCTGACTCCAAATCTGAAGTCAAAATTTCATGAAAAAAAATTGCGGATTCAACATGGTGGACAAGTATTTCAAAAAATTATTGGATCTATTTGAAACGTGGTATAACTGGTTTTCGAGGACGCTGATTACGAATCTGGAGTCAGAATTTGAAAAAGCAAAAGACTCTTAGCGGATTCAATATTGAGAACGAAAATATTAAAAAGTGTTGAAAAAATGATCTACGTAAAATGAAACACTTTTCTCCGCAGGTCGCTTATAATAAGTTACTAGAGTAAGATTCAACGCATTTTTCTTTTTATTTCGGGATTGAAGATTAAGCAAACACTTGTTCTTATGGCGTCAACACCATGCATGAGAATTTCATGCAGTGTCGATGGCATAGGAAACCAATTGTAGTTCTGAATGTACAGTTCAGCGGTCAGATTGCATAATATTTCGAATTTCATTAGGTCAATTGTAAGATGACAAGAGAGGGCGATTAAAATCGTTTTGAAATTACAAAGTAACTTAGGGTTGAGGTTAAGATATTCCGCAAGAAGCTCTGGCTTATCAAAAGCCTTTCGTGCTGTGTTGCCATCATTAGTGGTACCAGCGCCTCCTGGTTTAGGCTTGTCCACTATTATTCCCAACTTCTCCCAAAGAATACTTTGTATTTGCTTTTTTCTTTGTGCACATTCTTCTTTATGTTTAACATTTTTCATTTGCCAGACTTTCATGTTAGCCCTGTAAGAAATATGAAAACATGTTTCGAAGATTCTGATCCACGCATGAATTGGAGAGAGTCCATACAGCAGAGATTTCGGATCTGGCAGAGAGATTCCCTTATTTTTGTTGTTGAGGGTATTGAACATTTTCGGAGTTGCATGGCACATTGGACATGTTTGCATCGAGTTAGTATTATTAATAATACTCAACACCTTACCATCCATTAAGGTAAGAAATAAAGAAAAGTGGATACGAATAAAATGATCATTGTCCAATTTAACTTCAAGAACTTGTAGTTTGTCGATGTGATAATCAACATTCTGCTTTTGCTTCAAAACCAAATCTGCTGATTCTTAAGTGTATTCTGTAGTAAGAGGACGACAAGATATTGACGATTGCGATGCTTCATTATTTCATAGTATGATACTATTTTCGGTTAACAATCGCAATGGAATAACTGTGCTAACAAATAAATTTTGATCACTCTGCGGAATGTTTTCTTCTGCCGATGTGCAGTTTTCTTTAAAACACGAATAACCAGAACTTCCGTCGAAACCCCAAGAGCACATAATTTCTGCATCTATTTACATACCGCATCAAATTTGTGATTCGTTTTGTGATATGATTCAATAAAGTTTGAAGGGTTGTCTCTGCTTTTTTTCGGAAATAGAAACTGTTTCCTTCGGTGGCCTGCATTCTTCTTTAGCAGCTCTAATATCATTATATGTAGGCCAAATATCTGCTCCACATGATTTTGATTCTAAACGTATATTTTGATACACTTCCTTAGAAAGTGAAATTTTCAACAAAAACGCTAACGCTTCTTGGGCAGTTTTCTTTCTTAGTGAGATAGATGGTTCACTTAATAATTTCCTCATTTTGCTTTGGGTTTCTGAATTTTCTAAAATATTACCGCAAATCGAATACAATTCTCTATTTGCAGATTGTTTCACTGCGTAACGACAAACCATAATTAACTTTAGGGGATCATGTTTCAGCTCAGAACTGATTTTAGAAACTTCTCGAGGTTTTGAACGATCAGATTTTTCAGAAAAATTAAGCGATGCTGGGCGGCCGAAGTGTAAAGAGGAAGCAGAATCTTGCACTTCTATAAAAGGAATTTTAACCATTCAGCATTATTTGATTCAAATCTTGCTCTCATTCTCTTCGCAGCTTGAAACTTTTCATCACTCTTTTGGTAAATTTTGACATTGTGTACAATGTAACCGAATCCAAGGGGAAAAAAAGTCAACGAAAAAAAAAACTTTTAACTTTGGATAAGATTTCGAAGCAAAGCAAAGTGAATACTGAAAAACAACTGAAAAGCACAGCGAAACAAAAGACGAGTGCGTGCGTGCGAATATGGCGGCTCGCGCAACTCAGCCAGGCAGATCAGTTTTTGGCGCTCGGACGCTGACTCTATTACTTGCGATTATTATATTATTTTTGAAAACGGGCAAAAGTGGGCACTTCTACCATAAACTATACATTATATCCAACACATTGAAATTCGAAAATTTTTGATATGCTGCGTTATCTCGTGTTATTGGCGAATGAAAGAAAGTATTTTACCAACGTAATAATCAGTTTCTAACATCAATGTGTCAGAAATTTTATATTATTTTTTGTATTCACTTAACATTTTTTTTTCAACTTCTATGTGTTTAAGGGGGATAAAGAAAGAAGGACGATTTAAAAAAATTAACGGGTCCATAACTATATTAAATGTTTGAACGAAGAACACATGAAGAATTTTTAAAACATTTTTAACTTTACATGTCTGCCAACGGAGTGGGATTTTATAAATTGAACTATTATTTATGTCTAAGATACCCCAATTATCACTGATTCTTCAATGATGACCTGATTCTTTTGTACGAATTCGAAAGTTTGAAAATTGGACTTTTGGCCACGGAATCGGGTATCCTGGCCCACTGTGCGTCCTCCAGTCCACCCCTAGCGTCCACCTTATATACCTTTCCTGTAAACTCTCAATCTCTTTCCTTTCTTTCCATCCCCATATCTCTAGTCCATAACCCAATACCGGTCATACCAGCGTATCAAAGAACCACATTTTCCTTCTCCATTTTCTTTAACCTTTTTTTCTATTCCCCGTATATGTTCCATTACCCCTGCTGCTTTTTTTATCCTTACTCTTATATAAGCTCTATGATCTGCATTTGATCGCAAGGTATATCCAAAATATATAAACTCTTTCAGTTCCTCTTTATTCTCTTCCATCTCCCTGACCATTTTTTCTTTCTTCTCCTCATTTTCTAAACCTCATTATCTTTGTATTTTCTATATTTAAATTAAACTTTTTCTCATCTACGTATTTTTCTATTCCTGTAATTAGGACCGCCATCCCTTCTTCATCCTCTGCCATCGACACTATATGGTCCGCGTATGCCAGTGTATATATCTTTTCGTTCCCTATCCTGACTCGCTTCCATCCTTTTCCCTTCATTTCTTCTTCCAAGTCACATATTAATATATTAAATAAAAGTCCTGCTCGCTCTCCTACCTATAGCCTGCTTTTTGTTTTTCTAAAAATTTCCGATACTCTCTTTAATAATCCCTCTCGTAACCCCTTTTTCACTAAAACTTTTTCCATCTCGCCTCGGGAAACTAGTTATTGTTTTTGAAGTAAAAATGATTTTATATTTTTTGCCCTTTTTGTATAAAAAAAACTCCATTTGAAGTTTTCGAAGTAACCTCTGACCAATTACTGTTCATAATAATAGAATTGAAAATCAAACTTGTTACTCTTGACGAACAGAAAAGTGTCAGTGTAGTTATATTACATATGTGATTACTCAGCGATGTCCAAATCAAGCCTCGATTTGATCGGTGTAAGCAGAATAACATACATATAGGGATAGAAGAATAGAAGAGAAGGAGATATGAGAAAATAACTGATTATAATCCGTTGCCGGAACAAAATGATTTTTTTTTAATTTGAAAATAAAAATTTATGTGGATTTAATGAAGTTTCAGCCCTTGGCTGTCGTTAACATGCGTTGTAATATTAACTGCAAAATTTACCAAATTTACAAACAACATTTTTTTGAAAAATATAAATTATAATGGAACCTCGGTGAAATCAATTATGAAATGTAATGTCTAAGGCAGGACTGGTTCACATTGCCTTACTAAAGAGTCCGATGAGTCAGGCCGAAACAAAACATACAAAATCTAATATAATTTTTTTAAATCTTTTAAAAAATTAATTGCAGTACGAAAAAAATATTATCGATCCTAATGCTGATTAAAAACTACGAGTGCCGTGCCTAAAGTTTTTGAATGCCCCCAGTAGAATTCAAGTAACATATTTTATTCATTTTTAGCAACTAATAAATTTTGAAGTAGGTACATTGACTTATTTATTTGATTCAACTTTAGGAAATATTTTGATTATAAGAATGCGGACAGTGGAAATGATAATGATCATAATGATAATAATGAAGTATCATGAGAGAATTATTCATAAAAAGTATTATTTGATAAAATTTACCCTGCTAAAAATTTCGTATAAGTTTCGGATTCCGCAAGTGGTCCGAACTTATTCAGAATCAGTCCAGTTAACGAATTTTCTCCGGGACGTATCCGTTTTAATCCAAAAGCGGTACGAAAATAGTCAAGAATGTGTCTGGTTAAGTCCGACATTCATCCGGACAGAAAATATCGACTCGGGACAAAGTCCGATTAGATCCGAAATTTTTCCGGAATTTATAACCTGAAACAATTTTCGTTGAAGAATAAATAGAAAGTAGTCCGGTCTAATCTGAAATATGTCCAGGCAAGAACGTCCACTCCGGGAGGATTCATATTTTAACCAAAATAATTCCGGAAGAAAATACGAAACTCAGATGGAGTCCGAATCAATTTAAAATTAGTCCGAGAGGAAAATTTATTAACCGCTAGAGTTGAAGGAGGAAATCATTCGAAGGGGATCATTTCCATCTTTTTCGATCGCAAACTCGCTGCCAGAAATTAAGCAGGAGCTGATGACGAGAGATATTTACCCTAGTACACTTCTTGTGAATTATCCCAAAATTTATTACTGCCAGATTAAGAACATTGTAGAAGACGTGGACAGGACATCTCCATTTCCCGGCGCGCGTGGAGTACTTGTGCGCCATTCGGTCGACTGAATCGACTCCTGCTTTTGTGGCATTGTAGTACCTACTAAATACTTCCTGGGAGCTTCTTTTCTCCAGATGGTATCTGAACACTTGGATGTACGGTACTCAACACAGTTATATTCTTTGAAACTTCCCCTGATAAACAGTAAGGGTAGCGTCATCTCTCTTGAGAATAACTTTTGGACGCCACCGTATTTAACACTAGAAGGACGAGCGATATCCTCAGGACACCTTGCGTTTTAGAAACGTTGTGGTTCGTATTTGAGAAAAAATTTCGGTCTCTTCGACCCTGAATTTTCCTAAAGTTGGCTAAAATACATTTCCGAAGTTTCATATCGATATCGATTTTTGAACAGTCGATATTGCTCCAGCGACCAAGAAGGATTGGCGGTGTCCTCAAGACACCGGCGCTTTTTTCGAGCGCAACGGAAGCCAAACATGCCCACCATGGCGCGTCATCGTGGATTGAAACGGGAAGAAATCGTTGCCCTCTTGAATGACATCTCTGAGAATGAGTCTGGCGCCGAGAGATACGAAGACATAAGTGATTCTGAGGTTGACGAAGACTACGTTTCTCGAGCAAACGCAAGCTCCGAGAACGAATCAACGGACGACTCGGGTAAATCACAATATTACTTTCGTTATCTTTGCTAATCTCTGGAGTGACCAGAACTGCACATGGTAAACGAAAAGGTATCAATACCATGAGCGGAACCTCGGAATCCACATATTCCGTCACGATTTGGTTAATAAACGCCCCGGTGTCCTAAGGACACCGTCTGTCCTTCTAGGAGGGATCCAGACCCAAGTCCTTCTAGTGTTAAGCATTTAAGCACTCATACTGTCTACACCAACAGCCTTACCGTTTTTTAAGTTCTTAATTATATGTCTAACCTCAGTTACAGACTTTTTCAACTGGGTTTTCTAATGCATTATGTTCTATGTTACAGTTCTGTTGCCCTATATCTTCACCTCCTAAGAATTCTTTGAAAGAGTCTTTTAAAGCGTCTACTATCCGGTCTGTACCATATAGCATTTCACCTTTGCTGTTTCTCATGCTGACAAACTCTGCACTTTTACTTTCCTCTTTTTGTGTTTGTAATCATTTCCAAGTCTATTCCTCTCCTTATCGCTCGGAGCTGTGATATTTAACGATCTCTTGAACGCTTCTTTTGTTTCTTGTTGAGCGTGTTCCTTGCCAACCCCAGGGTCCACTTTACATACCTCTCCTGCGTTCTATTTACCTCTTCACTTTCCTTCCACCCCCACACCTCCACCCCATACAATAGCACACTCATCACTGGTGAATCAAACAATTTCATTCTCCTTCCAAAATCATCTGCGAATAACTTCTTTCCCAATCCCCACACCTGCCTCATCACCACATTTGCCCTCCTCACTCTCTCTTTTATGTGACCACCCACTCCCCCATTCCTTCGAAACACGAAGCCCAGGTACACAAACTCTTTCACCTCCTGTACCTCCTTTCCCTTCCACTTCCACTCCCTTCCCTTATCCCTTCCCCCTCCTTTTCTGAACACCATAACCTTGGACTTTTCCGCATTCAGCTCTAAACCCTTCTCATCCAGGTATCTTCTCAACCTCTTCATCATCTCCTTTAAGGCCTCCTCGCTGGTTGCCAGCAACACTATGTCATCAGCATACGCTAGTGACCAAATTCTAACCCCTCCTATCCTGACTCCTCCTACCATCCCGGCCTCCAGCTTACTTTCCATATCCGCAATTAAAATTGCAAAAAGCGTTGGGCTAAGTGGACACCCTTGCCTTAGACCCCTATCCATCCAGAATCCCTCCGAAATCCCCTCCCCTCCTCTTACCTTGTCTTTGGTCTCTTCATATATCTCCCTTACCCTTTCAATTAGGCCTCTCTCTACTCCCCTATCCTCCATTGCCTCCCACAACCTCCCCCTATCCACCGATGGAAACGCGCCTTTGAGATCCACAAAAAACGCGTACACTCTCGTCCCCTTCTTCGCTAATTCTCTATCCACCACGTGCTGCAGCACGTAGATATTGTCGATAGTACTCCTACCCGCCCTAAATCCCGCCTGCGTCTCCGGCAATATTCCTTTCCCCTCGACATCCTTCCGCAGTCTCTCTGCCACCACCATCGCGTATACCTTATACGCCGTATTCATTAGCGTAATCCCTCTATAATTTTCCTGCTTATCTCTATCCCCTTTTTTATACAGTGGCACTATTAACCCTTCTCTCCATCCTCCTGGGAGTCCCTCGCCCCTCCATACTTTCTTCACTACCTCCTTCAGCCTCTCCCTAACCTCTTGTGTACTAAACAGCCATGCTTCGTTCTCTACCCCATCCAGCCCTGCTGCTTTTGACCTTTTCAACTTCCTTATTTGCTTCTCTATCTCCTCGTCATTCAACTCCTCCATCTCTGCCTCCCCCGTTCTTCCACTTCCCCCATCCGTCTTTCTTGAATCTGAGCCCTGGAAAGATTCTTTGAAAAACTCTCTCCACCTATACAATTTTCCATTAGAAATTCATCTTATTTTATTGAAAATTCAATCACTTGGATGAAACTTGAACTACTTTCTTAAACATTCATTTTATTGGTTAAAGATAGAACTAGCTTGTTAAAAATTCGTTTTTCTTTGTCTGTGAACAATTAATTTGTTTAATTTAACATTAAGTTTTTCCATATTTGGTTGAAAATTAATCTTTTTTAGTTGAAAATTCAACCATAACATTTTTCAATGAGAATTCACTTTTTTGGATGAACATCCAATTACTTGGTCGATAGTTGAACTGTTTTGTTAAAAATTCATTTTGTTTGTTAAAGATGCAACTATTTGGTCAAAAATTAATTTTTTAACTGAAAATTTATTCTTTCCATTATTGGTAAATTGATCGTTTTAAAATTAGTTCGTGACTAGTTTAAGGACAAATTTTTTCCATGTAGTCCAGGCAAATAAGATACGGAATATTCTTTAATTTATGCTCTTTATCTCATATTTTTATAAGTTAATTTTATTATGGGATTCCTACACCTATTAATTATTTATGTAAACATACAAAGTAGTTAATCGAGAATTGCTAAATATTCGCAGCACACTACTTCATTATACGGCTAAATCATACTTATCATGACTAATTAGGCGGCGATTCTTGGCGATTTTAATAATGTCAATACAATGAAATTAGCCATATCTTTGTAGCAGATATAGAAAAACATTAATAGGCCGCATAAAAAAACAAGACCATAAAATAAAAACTTGAAATTTCTTCGCAATTAAAACTGCCATCGTTTATAAAGTTATAAATCATGTGCTATAATTTGTACGTAATCCTAAAGTCTTTCAGAAAAAGTTTCCCAGCAAGGTGTATTCTCTTCTTTCTTGTAACAATTCAGAACAGCAAAATAGCACCATTATTTTTTATTCAGCGAATCCCTTCTCAATAATTAATAACTAATTTTTTGTTACAATGAAGAAGCTCTCCTATTTGAACCTTCTTATATTTTTTGCAGTTTTGACGCAAGGAATCTCGAATTTTTTAGAAGAAAATATTGGTAAGTGAAATTCACTTTTGCTGTTAAATTCTAATATATTCTCCTTCCGTCCAATTCTTCTTATGTTGTTAAATCAAATTCTGTTGGAACTGTGAACATTTTTGAAAGTTTTACAATTAAAGAATGCAAAAGACTACAAAAAAGTCTGCCGGCAAATGCCCTCCGAAATTCACGCTTGCCTTGTCATAATTTAAACACAATTTTATTCTAAATGAATACTCCGGACTATTCAAATGAAATAAGTGACTACAATTGACGCATTTGGGCTGCAGACCATCAGTCCTACAATTTTGGATTCATGAAAAGCTAGCTCTCATCGCCCAAAGACACGTCAGTATACCTCGCCTTTTTTTCTTATATTATTAAAATGAGAGAGTTTACCGTTCTCTAGTAGGCGCTAGCGAACTTACATAGGTGACCACGAAACTCAAAGTCAAATTAAGCAAAGTAAAATCTTTTGAAGAAAATTGTACAAAGTGAGCGAAAGAAAATATAAAAATTGGACTGTCGCTTATTAAAAAGATGAACTACAAAATTAGAAAGCAATACTAAAGAGGAAAGGAAAGATTTAGTAGAAAGATAAAATTCAAATAACAGTAAGTAAGTTACATTTCTCATTATCGTTCCAAACTTACCTCTCTAAGAAATCTTTCTTTTTCCTTTTCAATAATGCTTTCCGGCTTTGCAGGTGAGCTTTTTATTTTGCTACAGCCTATGCTTCATATCTTCTTCCACTCTTTTTTATAATTTTCTTCAAAAAACTTCACTTGACTTGAATTCGGAACTCGCCGCCACTTATGTAAGTTCCCTTACGCCTTAGGGGTCGTGAATAAATTACGTAACGCAATTTTCCGACAATTTTGACCCCCCCCCCCCCCCTGTGTAACGCTTTTTCCGACTTTTCCCTGTAGTTTTTCAGCATCATATAACACTAAGCTAGACCCCCCCCCCCCCCTAAAAAGTGTTACGTAATTTATGCACGAGCCCTTAGTGAACGTAAGAAGAATTGAGCCTGTGTGAAGAGAGATGTACGAAGAACGTGGCTAAATAAAGGTGTAGCAGGCTGCCGAGAAAACCTGCTAATTGACAGGTGTATCTGTAAAGACGCAGCAGACCATCAGCGCGTCTTGTCAGTGGCCTGGATTGACTACTGGAAAGCTTTTGATTTAACCTCTCAGACTTATGATCAGTCTGTTGGAAAGCTTGAAGGTTCATTCACACGTAGTGAGATGCATAGAGAGATTGATGCCTCTTTGGAAAACTAGATTTACTATCTCATCTGGAAATTATCGGCTGACGACGAACAACGTCACCTTCCAGAGGGGCGTCTTTCAGGGCAATACCATGAGCCCTCTGCTTTTTTGCCTCACACTTCTGCCTCTATCTCTCGCACTACAAAATTCTCCTGGATGCATCTGCGGCGACACTAATGATCTCGAGCATAAGGTCTCTCATGTATTTTATATGGATTTCCTGAAGATCTATGCTTCTGGTAAAAGCAAACTTCAGACTGCTTTACATGTCATTAAGAAGTACACAGGAGAGATTGGTTTGGACTTTGGATTGGACAAGTGTGCCCAATGACCCTGAGCTTGTGGATATAAGTGTTATCAGACATCTTAACACTGGAGAGACCTATACATACCTGAGCGTGGCTCAAAGCCGCATTCAGGACGTAACATCAGTAAAGAAGCCTTTCGAAGCAGATACAAGCATCTTTTTCGACAGACTTGGTCTTCAAATCACACCTAAGAGTGCATTCTTACTATTTCTTTCGCTCTTACTGTGTTGGCCGAAACTCTGCCCTACCGAACGCTACAAGCGTGATAGAGTCAAGTGTCCAAAACTAGAAGTGCCAAATTTCCTGGAACTACGATTTTCGGACAGCAGTCTGCGTTGCACACTCGAGGCCTGACATCGTTCTCCAAAACTTCGAAAATCGAACTATATTCGTGATCGAACTTCCGGCTCTGTCCGAATACAACATCACTGCCAAGGAAACAGAAAAGGAGGAGAGGTATTGAGACTTCAGAAGGGAACTGCAACGACTGCAACCAAAATATTCGTGTAAAGTAACTGTCTTCGACATAGGTGCTCTCGGAGGTGCGAACTTATCACTGGTTCGTAACCTGAAAGCCATACCCGCGTGCCAAAAATATACCAAGGCCCGTCGTTATGATTTCATCGTGCCCTGTGACCACCCTTCTCATGGCCGTGAGACGTGGCCGTATGTGTGATTTACCACGGTTCTTCTGGGAGCCGGTGTCAGTTTTAGATGCCAGTTACTCCCACTGGGACCCTGCGGAGGTTGTTTGAACCTACATACGCTCCCAGCAAAATCGCGGTAAAATTTCGGCTGCAACCACGTCTCATGGCGGTGAGATAGGTGGCATATATATCCATAAAGAAGTTAAATGATCTTTATAATGATTTAATAAATTTCCAACCATTATAAATAATAAATTGATCCATATCTTTCTTGCAGAAGATTCCACCACTGTTCACATTCGTGAAAAGCGTGTTATTAGGCTGGATAGAGATGGACGTGACGAAGGTCGACCAATATCGCTTCAAAACGCTCCCTACATTGTCAATATTCAAAAAGATAATGTTACCGAGTGTGCTGGTACTATATTATCTGCCGTATTTGTCCTAATACTTCGTACTTGTGTTTCTTCACTTCCAACTGCTACGGGCCCATTCCCTAATTGCAGAGTTTTATCTGGTTCATTGTCGAGAAACAGTGGAACTCCTCACACTATCAGAAGAAGTATAATAGTCGAACCGGCTAGAAAACTAGGTGCTTTTTTTACTGCTTTCACCTTATATGTCAAAGATAAATTTCATAAAAATCGATTAGCCAAGAAATAAGTTTTAACATTTTTTTAGTTTAGCACCTCTAGTTTATTGAAATTAAATTCTAGTTATGATTTATTTTAAAGCCTTGATTGAAGTTTTTCCACCTTTCAACTTTGAAGAAAGTCCTAGTAGGCCAATTAGGCTTTTTCTTGGAGATCTACCTCCTCCACCTCGTGTAGCGTATGGCATTTTGAGTTCCTGGGGATGCATAAGGCCAGGGTCCTCCCAATTGTAAGTTATTGAACAAATTTAAACGTACATCATCAATATAATCAAAATCTGCCTAATTACTGAGTCAAACTATATACTTGGCTCTCGCATTTCAGCCACGAGCGTGTATATCCTGCGGAATTGATGCAAGTCCGACTACCGATAATTCCATTGGCGGAGTGTGTGCGCAGATACGAGAATAGCATCAGAATAGTTACAGCACAAAATATTTGTACTCTCGATGAAACTAAGAGAAGAGGTGCTTGCTATGGCGATGAAGGAAGCCCCCTAGCCGTCCAGTTTCCTCCGCTAGAGGAGCATCAACTCATTGGAGTATTGGTTTTTAAAGGAAAAAGGTTGGGTCAACATCCGGATGTTTTTCTTAATCTTAATCGTGAGGTGGTTAATGAATGGATCACGCAAACCATTCAACAAAATGCTATACACTGAATCACTTTTTTATACACTCTCTAATTTTGTATCTGTGCGAAATGGCTTCCTAAATAAAATCAGTAAGTAATCTGTAATCAGTCGTTATTACTGATAACCTTTGAAAATCAAGCAAATAAATAATCAAACTAACCGAATAATCAGTGCAAATCATTCCCTAATTCAAATCAGTGAAGTAATCAGTAATTTTCACCCGACAACAGTAAAAATCTAGAATTGCTTCACTGCATATTCCGTCAAATTCACTGATTAATCAGCGAAATGAGTCGCTGAAATTAAACGAGGATGTTCAGTGTGAATTTAAGGCTGCGCTATATAAAAATAATTGAAAATATCAATATACTAATCACCTAACCTATATTACTCCGCTTTATTATTACCCGCAATGTTTTCACGGTTATGTATGAAAATTTACAATGTGTGTAGACTACTTGGTAGAGCAATTAAAATGTATTATGACAGAAATTCAACTACTTAAATTAAAAACATTTTTATTATTAATCCTTCAACTCTTTTCTTCTACTAATAAGATATATACATACGCTTCAGACAATTTTGTTATGTTAGGTTGAGATAAAAGAGATTTCGGAAGAAAGGAGAGCTGGAATAGGAGAATGAATAGGGAACGTTAGGTACAAGGAATGTGTATGTAAATAATGACTTGATATACGAAGAAAGAGAGATCCAAAGAAGGATAAGAGAAGTTGTTAAAGAAGAAAAAAAGCAAGGAAACCCTATCAGAGTGGGGTACCAAAAAGTATGTAGATAAGGCTACCATGGAATGAAGAGAAATGAAAAATAGCGAATGGATAAGGACCTTTTTTAAATTGAAAGAAAATTAGGGAAGAGAGTAAGGTCAAATGTAGGAGCAAAAGAAAAAAAAATAATAGAAGGAACTCGAAAGGGGTGGAAGAAACAAAAAAAGAGATTAAGGTTGCCTTTTGGAAAATAGCAGGAAAAAGGATAGATAGATTTGGAATTACATTGAAACGTGTGACATTGTAGGATTAACGAAAACATGGATAGCAGAAAAAGATTAGGAAAGTGCAGAAGGTAAATTACCGGAAGGCTCTAGATGTCAAAGAAAAGGTACGATGAGAGAAAAGGACAAAGATACGGCCAGTCGAGTAAAATCAACGGAAGTCAGGGTGATTATAGAGGAAGAGGAGTAAATAAAAGATACTTTGGATGGGTTGTAGGGTAGGAAAATAAAAATGAAAGGAAGATGATGCAGAAAAGTGACAATTTATAACTGGAAGGGAATGGAAAAGGCAAGAAAAGAAATAGGGAGAGAATGCCGTCAGAGAGAAGGTTGTAGAGATTCTAATAATAGAAGGGGTCTGGAACGCAAGAATAGAAAAAAAGGGAGCGTATGTTAGGTTAAAGAGTATAATGAAAATCCAAAGACCTGATACTTAATAACAAATAAAAAGAACCATCTTGGTTGGTGGAAGAAAGAAATTGGTCTAGATTGTGTTGAAATACAAAAGGAGATCAGAAAGGCCAAAATGAAGAAAGAGGCTGAATTGGAGTCGAATGACCAATGGTATGGCTAAAAAGCAGAATCAAGCAGGAAAAGAAAAAAGTTGGGGCGACGTAATAGAGATTAAAGTTTTGAGGCAGAAGCGAGGAAAGAATATATCGATTGAAAATTCAATTAGTTGGTTAAATTTCTTTTTAGAAATTCATTTCATTATTTGAAGATCCATCTCAGACTGGTTGAAAAATCAACTATTTTGTTGAAAACTTGTTTTTTTTTGTTTGAAAATTAATTCTTTTACCTAAAAATTTATCTATTCAATTATTGGTAGAAAATTGATCGTTTTAGTTTAACCATTTTGTTGAAAATTCTTCAACGCAGATCATAAGATTATGCTCATTCTTCCATTTCAATTTTTTTAAATGTAATTTGCGAGGACTAAAATGAGTAACACGTACTTGACCAAGAAATGGTGAGAATAATTTGTAAATCTCTTCAGGCCAAAAATTTGTTCATCAAACAATTTATTGTGCTTTTTGTCCTTTAAAAATTTGTTTTGGTAATGTCATTTATCACGTTGAGATGTCTTCACGATATCGTAAAGATCGTACGATCCGACGATGTCTTTTCGACATCGTAAAGACATCTAAACGAAATGGACATAGGATATCTTAGAATTGTCGTAAAGCTCTCGTAGCGATGTCGTAAAGACATCGTCAAATTTTGTGTCCACTAGGATATTTCGTATTATGAAATGGCACAACAGCATGGTTTTACCGAAAAAGGGAATTATTAATTTTTAACAACCTCTTTTCATGACTAAAATAAAAACTATGCATCTCATTGAAAAATGGTCCTTAGAAAATTTGTAAATATTTTTAGATGGACAATTCTTTTTCTTAAGATTTTTTCATATGTATCTTGCATATTATCATGCGTAAAATCTGATAAAAATAAAGTAGATAGAGAAGGATTATGGTTGGTAGGTCGAAAGTAGATAGGTAGGGCGCGTTCTGGATACAAATACTCCGTACCATCAGCAAACTTGCGGGTAGAATGTAGAGAGCAGAACCCTTAACTTTAAAGTAAGAGCATGATTTTCCAAACGCAAGAGTTTGTCATATTTGTGAGCAAGATTTCAACAAAGATAATGTAAATCATCGTGATCACTGTCATTTTAAGAGGGAATATCGTGGTCCTGCTCATAACAGCTGTAAGGTAAATTAAGAAGACTCACGTATAACTCCAATCGTGTTTCATAATTTATCTGGCTATGACTTTAATTTTTTTATAAAATAATTGGCAACATGCTTTGAAGGTGACATCTCATTATCACTTACTCATAAAGAGAAGCGAATAATTTACGAAAAATATACCTCATTATCACTAAAATCATCACAGTTATGAAAGTTTAAGAAAAAAAGGGCCAACATTTTTAATTTTTAATGTATCCTAAGGTTTTTGATGTCTTCAAAAATCATTTTAGAGTTTCTCTTGAGACCAAGATTTTCTAGTAGCTGTACGTTTTCATGTGTTAACGCCGTAAATACTCGTTGATAACTCACAGGTTTCTGGCATGGTAGCGGTTTGTTAAGACCAAATCCAATATTTTTACTGAAAACAATACCCATTATCGCCAAGACTTGACGTGTAATCTGATTGTTGTAATTTCCCCACGAAAATTAACCAGATGTCCGTCTTGATCAACTATGCGCAGCTTATTTAATATCATATATTGTCTTGGCGGCGATCAAGAAGTAAATTACGTATAATTTTATTAATTTATTGAAAATTATTGAAAAGTTATTAATAACGTGTAAAAATTACTATCTTATATCCCGGTGGCACAATGAGAAAAAATTCATGAATAGTATGTACTTTCTGATTGTTCATGTATGCACCTGTAGTTATACTACACTCAATTTTCAGAGAATTCACTTCAATTATAGATACAGGTTGATCAAATTTTTAATGTTTATTAGCTTCTAGATTTTGTTTTGTAAACCTTAATAGATGGCCAATTGAATCTTCAGGTTCAAAATATGATCATAATGATCCGAATGATGATAATGGCGAAATATCATTCAAGTCAGCTGAGGAAGAAGCAACAAAAGCCTTAATCGATGATATCGCAAGCAATTATCTTTTTGTATTAGATAATGAAAAAAAAGATCATGATAATGTAAATGTAGTGTACGAAAATTATATAAAAATAGATTAATGATTGGACATTCGTCAATAAGTTTCGATAGCCATAAAATTAATGTAGGTGACACTTATTATCCCCAAACCAGAGGCTTACTGGTGCTATTATTCAAAGAGGCCCCCAATAAAACAAATGCGCAAAATTGCTGTTGAGTGTTCACAATAAACTTTAGCTTAAACATAAAGTTAAAAAATAAGAATAGATATTAGGTGATAAAGTGCGTATTAGTAAATTTAGGCATGTTTTTGAAAAAGGGTATACACCAAATTAGAAAGATGAAATATTTACTGTGAGTCACGTAAAGGATACTGTACCTATATAATAAGCATATGCTTAAAGATTATGAGTTAGACCATTGCCGATAGTTTTTATGAACAAGAACTTGCAAAAGTTAAGCATCAAGACATCTGATCTTGTAGAAAAAGTACTCAAAAACGTGGCAACAAATTATTTGTAAAATGGCTAGGTTTTTATAATTTGCACAATAGTTAGATAGATAGGTCTAGCAGATAAAATGCTGTATTAATATAAAGTTTTCAATGAAAAAATTTGAATATTTCTAGTGAAATAACCTGCTTTTTAATTAGCATGCTGAAACCTTATATGTATATTAACCCTCATCACTTACTTGGGGTCAGATCGACCCCAAAATCAACTTCAGACTAATATTTGGATAGGATCGCGTTTAAATTGGGGCCTGTGCTCCCATCTCGTAAGAGTTTGAGGTCTCTACTATACGCTCAACATGCTAACGTTGAGCCTGAATGCTTCTATTGAATCAACAATTATTTTTGTTTAAATATACCTCCCATACGATCTTCAAAATAATTATACTTTTTGAATCAGAATTACCTGTACGCATTCTTCCATTGGCACATGATATTAGAAGAGTACCCAAAACAAATTTTAGTTATAAATAATAAAAATTGTGGAAGTTATGGATTTTTTGAAAAATTAACTTTTTTGTAACTTTTAAATTTTGAGAATTTTTTTATAGACTTCAAAATGGTTTTATTTTAAAAAGACAATCAGAATCTAATTTCTATACATTAAATAGCGTCTGTACATTTTGTCAACTTCAAAACTTGCATACATTCAGAATGACAACATTTCAAAGTCAGCTGGGGTCAATTTGACCCCATATAAGTAATATGTCATTTTTCGGACGTGTAAGTGATGAGGGTTAATAATGAAAATGTCATACTTCATTTAAATCAAGTTTATTAAAATCATTTTTTTATTGCTACACACCTAACACATCATACACTTTAATGTATAAAGCAACCATTTATATTTTTAAGTTGTGGTCATTTCTCAATAGCATCCCTACAAACACTCTGCAGTTTAAAAGTAATCATTTCCAAAAACAACATGTTCAAATATACAAGACTAGAAAATACCAGCGTTCTCGAAGAAATGTATGGATAAATTTCGAAGTTTTTTACGAACAGTTCGAATTTCCTACGAACTGTTCCTGCTGAAAATTTCAGACTTGAATATAAAAAGTTTGTCAATTCTTTCTCCGCAAATTATTTACGAAAATACATCAATATCTGATAGGCTTCCGTTTTCGGTACCGATCGTGAGAGAACTCTTCTGTGTCAAGTGTTGCGTTTTTTGGCTTTGGTGAAGGGAATCAGCGTGTGTGGGTGCAGAAAGGGCAGTGAGTGTGGAGAGGAGGTGTAAAGGAAGAAGGGTGAGTGAAGGCAAGTGTGTAAAGGGTGAAAATAAGTTGTGAGAAAGGAAAGTTGAAACGTGCAAATTTTGTTTTGAGATTAGGTGTAGAAAGTGGTCGTCGGGCAGGGGGGCAAGAGGTAGGCAAGCTAAGAGCGGGAAACATCGAGGACTCTTTGGTAAGGTAGGTATGCCGACCATACCAAGTCCACAAACGGGCGACAGAGGGCAGGGAGATGAAGCAAGAGCGGACGAGGTTGTGAGCGCGGTTACTGGGGAGAAGGGAGAATATGACAGTAGCGAGGAGGAGGCGTTCGAGACACCGGCCAGGGGCGGATCGACAGAGAGAAGGGGATCAGGCACGAGCCAGAAACGAGGGAGACCGTCGAATTTACAGCGCCTCAACAGGCTAGGTAGCGCAGGCTCTAATAGGAGTCTGGACGAATGGCAAAAAAAGGTGAGCGCGACTAGCAGTGAAGGGGAAGATAAGAGAAAAAGAGAGGAAGGGGAAGATGATTCTGAAATGGATAAGGATAACAAAAAAGTTAAGATCAAACGAAAAACACCAGACAGAGATAGGCGGGATGGGGGGATGTTTGAGAAGCTGGAAGCCCTCATAAAAGGATTTAGAGAAGAAACTAGGAAGAGTCTGGAAGATATGAATAGGCAGGGGAAAGAAGTTAGGGGGGAAGTGAGAAAAGTAAGAGAAAAGTGGGAAGAGTGGGATAAACTCTGGAAAGAGGAGAAAGTCAAGGTATGGGGTAAATTAGAGGCCATAGAGAATAGACAGAGAGAGATTGACGAAAAGACAAATAGGGAAATAAAACAACTGGAAGAACGGGTAAGCAAATTAGAAGTTAGGAATGAGCATATGGGGAAGGAAAGAGAAAGTGCGGAAAAAGTAGAAGGGAGTGATAGCGTGCAAAATGAGAATGAAATATTGAAGAAGAGACTGAGTGAGATTGAAAGAAGGTTGGAAGGGGAAGAAAGGGCGAAGAGAAAAAATAACATAGTAGTCAAGGGATTGAAAATAGAGAGTGAAACAGGGGAAACTGAAATCAAAAATCTGCTGAGAGATATTGGAATTCGGGTAAGGGTGGAAGGAGTTAAGAGATTAGGAATGACGGAGGAAGGAAAAGAGGGAATGTTTGTAGTAACAGTAGGGAGTGAGGAGGAGAAAAAGAAAATTATGGAGAACAAAAAATTATTGAAAGGAAGAAGGGAGAGAATTGAAGAGGATTTGACTTGGAGGGAGAGGAAAAGGAGATGGCAAATAGAACAGAGAGCATGGATAGAGAGGAAAAAGGGATGCATGGTATGGATAGGGCGAGACAGACTATGGATAAATGGGGAGGAGTGGGTCTTTAACGAGGAGGTAGAAGAAATAAGGAAAAAGGGAAAAAGAGTTGAGAAAGGTAGAAGAAAGGAAGATACAAAAGAGGCTAGAGAGCAAACAGAGGGGTTTCCAAAAAGCAAGGCGGAAGAGAAGTAAGGAGTACAGGGGAGGGAAGGGAGGAGAAAAAAGTGAAAATAGCTTTCTGGAATGTGTCAGGCTTGAAGAACAAGAATGAAGGTTTCTGGCGGAAGTTAGAAAAGTGGGATGTGATTATGATGAGTGAAACCTGGGCGGATGAGAAAGATTGGAAGGGGATGAAAAGGTTGTTACCTAAAGGGTATGTGTGGACAATGCAAGAAGCAAGAAAGGAACACGTTAAAGGTAGAGGAATGGGCGGCATGGTAGCAGGGGTGAGAAAAGAATTGGCAGTAAAAGGTAAAACAGAGCAGGATAGGGAAGAAAAGGAGGGAACAATGGTAAGAAGGATTATAATAGGGAAAGTCAAAATAGTGGTGGTTTGTGTATATAGAAGAGGGGAAGAGGAAGGTTGGAGAGTAATAAGGAGGTGGATGGAGGAAAAGAAGGAAGAATTGGTTTTGATAGGAGGTGACTTAAATGCCTGGACTGGCGAGCAAGGGGGAGGGACTTGGGATGAAGAAAAGGAGGCATATGTAAGGAGCTCCAAACATAGGGAGATAGACCGGGAGGGGAGGAGGTTACTAGACATAATAGGAGAAACCGGATAGTTTATATGTAATGGCAACATGAAAGGAGATGAGAAAGGAGAGATTACATTTATAGGTAAGGGAGAAACAATAATAGACTACATCTTGGCGGAAGAAAGAATGAGTAATATGATATGCAGTATGAATGTAGGGAATGAGATAGGGTCAGAACACTTCCCAGTAATAGCTACACTGAAAGGTGGCGTCCATAAGCGTGGCAGAGGGAGAAAGGAAAGAGGGGGGGGGGGA
>CAKNXH010001239.1:271762-291338 GCA_932178445.1 Andricus quercusramuli
GATGAAAAAGGAAGAGAAATGGAATAGGGTGATACGGTTTAGAATGGAAGAAGGAGTGAGAGCTTGTAGATATTGGATGGATGAAGAGGACAATATGTGCAGAGTATGTGGGTACGAAGTGGAGTCATGGGCACATGTGTTAGAGAGGTGTACGGGAGAGGAAGATGGACAGTTGAGTGTGGATGAATGTGTGAGATGGATCTTGGATGGTAATGGGCAGGGAGTGATGTGGATGAAAAAACTGGAAGAAATAAGAGAAAGCAAGGGATCAGGGTAGAGCCAAACGGGTAATCCTGTTTAAAGGAAAATAAAGAGTAAACATTTTTAATTTTCAAATCGGTCTAAATGAATTTGATGGTAAGAGAAAACGGAAGCCCGGGAAGATCGCTCATTGTCTGTAGGTTAAGAAGAGTAGTACTAAGATTATTGTTGGTATATAAGGCGATGCATTAGAATATAAGTAGCGAGTAAGTTAGACTAAGGATGAAATGTAAACATATGTACAGGGAGCGGAGGCCCTCGAACCCGTAAAAGGGAGAGTTCAAATATACATACATACATCAATATCTGATACATTTTTCTCATATCCGAGACTCAACTACTAGTTCATGACTATTTTGAGGAAAAATTTACCCTGTAGTCCAGGCAAATAAGATACAGAATATTCTTCACTTTATGCTTTTTATCTCATATTTTTATAAGTTACTCTTATCCTGAGATTCCTATACCTATACATCATTTATTTAAATATAAAAAGTATAGTTACTTGAGAATTTCTAAATATTCGTAGCACATTAAACACAACTTATTAAAAATGTAATTCTCCTAATAGAAATATATTTCATATACATGTATCAATATTTAAATATGGTGTTTACTTTATTATACGGCAAAAGCATACTTATCATGGCTAAACACGGTGGCGGATTTTGGACGATTTTAATAGTGTCAACACAATGAAATTACAGATGAATTGTGGGTATTTTACAAGTCTTGCAAACAAAGTTTCCTTATCAAAGTGTAACCGTTTCTTCTTTGCAACAACTCAGAACTAGGAAAGAGCACCATTATTTTCTATTCGGCAAATTTTTTTCCAATAATTATTAACTCATTTTTTGTTACAATGAAGAAGCTTTCCTATTTGGGCCTCCTTATATTTTGTGCAGTTTTGACGCAAGGAATTTCGGATTTATTAGACGATAATCTTGGCAAGTGAAACTCACTTTTTCTGTTGAATTCTAATCTATTACCCTTCCGTCCCATTCTTCTTATTTTCTTAAATCAAATTCTGCTGCAACTCTAAACATTTTTGAATGTTTTAAAATTAAATAATGTGAGAAAATCTAAAAGAGTCCGTCGCCATATGGCCTCCGAAATTCACGCTTGCTTTATCAGGATTTAAACTCTATTTTACTTGAAATAAATACTCCGGACTACTTAAATGGAATGGGTGACTGCAATTAATGCACTTGGTCTGCAATTTTGGATTGACAAAATACTAGTTTTCATTGCCCGAGCACACGTCAGCAAACCTCGCCTTCAGCAATTCCAGCTTTTGCATGTAGGCGTACTGCGCTTGCGCTAGAACGCTCAAGAAGAACGCTACGCGACAACACGTTACCATGGCAATAATAAGTCGCAACGTGTTCCTCTTACGCATAGTTAGCGCAAGCGCAGTACCTCTGCATGCCAAAGTTAGGGTCACTGTACGCCTTTTTTCTTCTATCATTAAAATGAGAGAGTCTACCGCTCACTAGGAGGCGCTAGCGAACTTACGTAGCTGCTCGCGATATTCAAAGTAAAATGAAGCAGAGTAAAATCTTTCCAAGAATATTATGAAAAGTAAGCAAAACCAAATATGAACCGTGGACTGCAGCTTTATAAAAATATGAGCTGCTAATTTAGAAAGCATTATTAAACAGGAAACGAAAGATTTACTAGAAAGATGAGTTTTAAACAACAGTAGGTAAGTTAGATTTTTTACCATCGTTCAAAACTTACCTCTCTAAGAAATCTTTCTTTTTCTTCTTCAATAATGCGTTACAACTTTGCGGTTCAACTTTTCATTTTGCTACAGTCCATGTTTTATATTTCTTTACTCATTTTTCATAATTTTCTTTAAAAAACTTTGCTTAATTTGAGTCCGAAATTCGCCGCCACTTATGTCAGTTCGCTAACGCCTCAGTGAGCGGTAAACTCTCCTAACAGTGTAACCTATTAGTCTAACCATTCAAGCTCCATTTTGATATTATTAAACAATATATATGTGTATATGTATATTCATGCAGAAGTTGAATAATCTTTTAAATGATTTATTAAATTTTCAACGATTATAAATAATAAATTGATTCATGTCTTTCTTGCAGATGAATCCACCATTGTTCACATTCGTCAAAAGCGTGTAATTAGGCTAGGTAAAGATGGACGTAACGAAGGTCGAGAAGTATCGTTTGAAAACGTTCCCTACGTTGTCAGTATCTACAAAAATAATCTCTATGTGTGTCCTGGTACTATATTATCTACCGTATTTGTCTTGATACTTCGTACTTGTGTGTATCCAACTTCATCTGTTTTGCACACATTTCCCTATCACAAAGTTTTCTCTGGTTCAAAGTCGGAAAACGGCAGAACTCCTCACACTATCAGAAGAAGAATAAAAGTCGAACCGGCTAATCAACTAGGTGATTTCTTTACCGCTTTCACCTTCCATGTCGAAGATAAATTTCTTACAAATCGATTAGCCAAGAAATAAGTTCTAACTTTTTTCTTACTTTATTATCTCTGCTTCATTGGAATAAAATTTTACTGTTGATTTCTTTTACAGCCTTGCTTGAAGTCACTCCACCTTTTAACTTTGAAGAAAGTTCTAGTAGGCCAATTAGACTCTTTCTTGGAGATCTACCTCCTATAGCGTATGGCACTTTTACTGGCTGTGGATGCACAAGGCCAGGATCATCCCTATTGTAAGTTATTGAAAAAATGTAAACATACATGAAACAATATAATTAAAACATGCTTAATTACTGAATCAGAATATATACTCAACTCTCACATTTCAGCCACCGGCGTGTATTTCCTGGGCTGTTAATGCAAGCTCGACTACCGATAATTCCATTAGCGGTGTGTATGCATAGACACCGGAATAGCTTCCTCGCGATAGTTACAGAACAACATATGTGTACTCTTGATGATACTAAAAGAAGAGGTGCTTGCTATGGCGATGAAGGTGGTCCCCTAACCGTCCAGGTTCCTTCACTAGAGGAACAACAACAACTCATTGGAGTACTGATTTACAAAGGAAAAAAGTTGGGTAAACATCCGGATGTTTTAATTAATCTTAATAATGCGGTGGTTAATCAATGGATCACGCAAACCATTCAACACCATGTTATACACTGAATCACTTTTTTATACACTGTCTAAATTTGTATCAGTGCGAAATGGCTTCCTGAATAAAATTAGTAGGTAATCTGTAATCAGTCCTATTTACTGATAACCTCTGAAAATCCAGCGAATAAAAATTACAAAATAAATATGAAAAACCGTTGAAAATTATTTTTTCTTCATAGTGCAGTCAGGTAGGAAATGAAACTTATGCGCTTATTATTTGTTTAATATAGAAAAAAGCGGCATAACTGACATAATTAAAAAAATTGCATGAATATTCGGGACATACAAAAAATAATGAAAATTAATAAAGTATATGCAAATTAATGAAAAAAATTTAAGCTAGAAACAATAAAAATTGACACGAATTTTTTTCTAAGGTTTGTTTAAAAATCCACCCAAATTGAGAAAATGTCCTTGAAGTCTGCCACATGCATTTTTTACAATTTTGTAAATCTTTTTAAATCTTCTTGAATATTTAAAAGTTGTTATTCGTAGTTACCGTTACTTAGTTGATTCATCATAAGGTGTTAAGGCGATCTCATCGACGATGGGCGATCTGTGTTTATTTGAACGCGAGATGATGGTTTTCATAAGAATCTTAAGGGAAGTCTATGCATGTATACTTCGGTTCTTTGACTCATTTTCTTTAAAAGAAGACTTTTCATTAACATTTTTAATATTTTATTCGTATCTTGCAAAATTCATTTTCGATTCAGCGTTTCAGTCTTATTTCATTTACATTTCCAAATGTTTGAAAATTTCCTAATTTTCAATACCGCTTATATTTATTAATAAAAGCTTTTGACATTTCGGAAAATTTGTGTTTGGATTTTTTATAATAAATTTTGTTAATTTCTTATTTAAAAACCAACTTTACATTTTTGTTAAACTTTTCAGAAGTACCATTTTATTTAATTTTCAGATTCATCAAAAAAAGCTTTTATATCCGTTCTGAAACTATCCGCAAATAAGTTTCAGTAGTTAAGAATGATTAAAAAATTGTTTATCACGTTATACACAAATTATTGAACAAAAGTTCTTTTCGGGATTGGAAGGTTTAGCTCAGTGAAATCCAGAGTTTTGGTATGGAATGTGCGAGAAATAAGATTTACTACTCTTACTTGAAAGAAGATGCGATTTGGCAATTGAACAAAAAATTCACAGTTTGGCTATTTATCAACGAACAGGCCTAATTTTTTTTAACTAATGCTTTTCCGGTTACTGTTTGATATAAAACTTAGCAAATTTGGAAGCATTATTAATTATTCAAACAATTTTTATAAGCAAATTCAGCATTTTTCTATTTTTCAACGAGTAGACTTAATTACAAACAAAAATTAACTAAGATTATCTTTGCGATGACTCTTTTCTATGGTGCTTTGAAAATTCCCAAGAGTTCACAGTTTGTCTATTTTTCAACAAATAGGCTCAATTTGTTTAAAAAATTAATTGAGAATATCTTTACGATGACTCGTTTCTATGTTGCTTTGCAAATTCCCAAGAATTATGATTTAGACAATTTTTGTAAGGAAATTCAGAGTTTTTTATTTTTCAACGAATAGACTTAATTTGTTCATGGAATTATCTAAGAATGTCTTGTAGATGAGTTTTTTCTATGAAATTTTGCAAATTCTCAAGAATTATTTATTTGAAACTAAGATTTTTTTAATAATAAATTTGGTTTTTCAACGAAGAGGCTCAATGTTTTTACAAAATTAACTGAGAATGTCTTTGCGGTGACTCTTTTATATAGTGCTTTATCAATTCCCAGTAATGATGATTTATTTAAACTATTTTTGTGAGGAAATTCAGAGTTTGTCTGCAAGGGCTGTGAGGAATTGGAAAAAAAAGTAAAGAAGGGAAATAAAGGGAAAATTTGCTGGCAATAGAGACAGCATTCTGCAGAGACATCTGTCGGTTGCGGAGGGTACTGCATGGAGAGGTCCCAGTTACCGACGGCAGAACGGGAGGTGGGCAGTGAGAGTACTGGTAGTGACGTTGACGGGGAGGAAATTTTCCACGTGCCACGACGGCCAACAGCGAGTGGCTCGGTGTCTAGTGGCGCGTCAGGTAGAAGGAGAAAGCGGGACGGTGGGAACGAAGGAAGAGAGAAGGTGAGGGAGAGACCGTCGAGCGCAAGTGACGGGAAGGATCTCTTGAAGAGGAAGAGAGACAGCCAAGAGAGTACGGACAAAAGCGTGGTAGAGAGTCCGTTTAAAAAAAGTGGGAGAACTAGTAGGACACCCCTCCCCCCAAACTGGAGGGAAATGTGGAGAAGGAGGCTCTCGGTATGCTGATAGGCGAGATCAGGGGGCTGAGGGACGACGTAAGGGGGAATAAAGAGCAGATGGAAGGCATGAGGGAGGACTTGAGAATTAGAGATGAGAAATGGGAAAAGGAGATGAAAGAGCTGAGGGAAAGAGTAGAGGGGTTAGAGAGGGAAAGGAAAGAAAAAGAAGTTTAAATAAAGCAGATGGAAGAGGAAATTAGGGTCTGGAAGGAAAGGACGGAGAAAAGGCTTGAGAAGATGGTGGGCAGGACGGAAATGGAAGGAGGAGACGGAGGTGGGGGAGCGAGATTCGGGAGCGAGATTTGGGAGAGGGTAGAAAATATGATAGAAGAGAATGTGGGAGAGCGTAGGAGTGAGAAGGAGGAGAGGGCGGATAGGGAAAGGTTAAGGGCAATGGAGTTGAGAATGGAGAGAAAAGAGATGGCAGACAGGAGGAATAATATTGTGGTAAAAGGGTTGAAGCTAAAGAGCGGGGAAGAAAGAGAGGATGTGGAAGCGCTGCTACAGAGCATAGGGTGGGTTAAAGGCAGGGTAGGGAAAGTTAAGTTGGAGAGGAGACAGGACAAAGAAGTTGCGGTTGTGAAGATGGAGAGCTGGGAAGAAAAGTTGGGTGTAATGAGAAATAAGAATAGGATAAAGGATAAGGGAGTTTTCATCGATCACGATTTAACGAGAAAGGAAAGGGATTTGCAGAGAATGCTGAACGACAGGGCTAGAAGGGTGAGGAGTGAAGGGAGATCGGCGAGGATAGGATATCGGAAAATAAAAATAGACGAGAAAATGTGGGTGTCCGATGAGGAGAAAAAGGTGTTGAAGGAAGTGCAGGCAATTTGTTTCGTAGGCAGTAGGGGGGGTGGGGGTAATGCAGGGTAGAGGAGTAGTGAAGGTGCTGTACTGGAACGTCGCAGGGGTATAGAAGATGGACGAGGAGTTCTGGCGGTATATCCAGGAATTTAATGTTGTGGGACTGGTAGAGACGTGGGTAGAAAGAAAGGAATGTGATAGAATAGAGCCGAAGCTGCCAAGGGGTTATAGGTGGAGACTCCAGGAGGCGGTCAGAGTGAAGAAGGAAGGAAGGGCCAGTGGGGGAATTATAACCGGGGTTAGAGATTGATTAGAGGAAAAAGTTCATGGAGAGGAAGAGGGGGAGGGAGTGAAAATGAGGGAAATAAAAATAGGAGGGATAAAGTGTAAGTTTGTGAGAGTGTACAATAAGGATGGGATGGAAAGAATTAAAGAAAGGGTGAAAGACCTGCTGGGCGAAAGAGAGGAGGGTATGGTGGTCCTGGGTGGGGACTTTCATGCGAGGATGGGGAGCGAAGGGGGACTTTACAGGGAAGGGGAGAGCTTCGAAAGAAAATCGAAGGATAAGATAATAAATAAGGAGGGGGAGATTTTAAGGGACTGGATGGAGGATAGAGGCTGGGTGGTGGCGAATGATATGGCAACTGGGGACGAAGAGGGAGAATACACATATGTAAGTAAGGTGGGGGTATCGGTGATAGACTATGCGGTTATGAATATGCAAGGATTGGAGGACACGGAAAAATTCGCAGTAGAGGGGAGGGTGGAATGACCATCAGCCATTAAGTCTGTGGATAACAGGTGAGGGTGGCGGAAGACAAGGCGGGGAAGAAGTCTCGATAGGGGAGAGCGTGACCTTGACGAGGGAGGCGATAGAGAAGTATCAGGAGCAGCTAGGATAGGAACGCTTTCGAGGGGAGTCGGTGGAAGAGATATGGGAGGATCTGAAAGAGAAGGTGAAAGGGTGTTTGCAAAGATGAAATTTAGAAAGAAGGAAAAAGGAATGGTAAAGCCATGGTTGGATAGGGAATGCAAAAAGATGAAAAGGAAGGTAAAGAGGAAATACAAGAAGTGGAAAGAGGGTAATGCCAGAAGGGAGGAGTACGTAGAAATGAGGAAGGGGTTTAGATTGATGTGTGAGCAAAAAAACAGGAAAAGGAGAAAGATCTGGAAGAGGAGTTCGCAAATGCTAAGACAGAGGGGGACGTCTGGAAGATAATAAATAGGTTTAGGAAGTGTAGGGTGGGGTGTCAGCAAGAAGATAGGGAGTGAGGAGTGGAGGGAATGTTTTAAAGAATCGTTCCAGGGCTCAGATTCAAGGAAGATGGATGGGAGAACTAGAAGAACGGGTGAGGCAGAGATGGAGGAGTTGAATGACGAGGAGATGGAGGAGCATATAAGGAAGTTGAAAAGGTCAAAAGCCGCAGGGCTGGATGGGGTAGAGAACGTAGCATCGCTGTTTAGTACAAAAGAGGTTAGGGAGAGGCTGAATGAGGTAGTGAAGAAAGTATGGAGGGGCGAGGGATTCCCAGGAGGGTGGAGAGAAGGAATAATAGTGCCACTCTATAAGAAAGGAGATAGAGATAGGCAGGAAAGTTATAGAGGGATTGCGCTAATGAATACGGCGTTCAATGTATACGCGATGGTGGTGGCAGAGAGACTGCGGAAGGATGTGGAGGGGAAAGGAATATTGCCGGAGACGCAGGCGGGCTTTAGGGCGGGTAGGAGTACTAGCAACAATATCTACGTTCTGCAACACGTGGTGGATAGAGAATCAGCGAAGAAGGGGACGAGAGTGTAGGCGTTTTTTGTGGATCTCAAAGGCGCGTTTCCTTCGGTGGATAGGGGGAGGTTGTGGGAGACGATGGAGGATAGTGGAGTGGAGAAAGGCCTGATTGAGAGGGTGAGGGAGATATATGAAGAGACCAAAGACAAGGTAAGAGGAGGGGAGGCGATTTCGAAGGGATTCTGGATGGATAGGGGTTTAGGGCAAGGGTGTCCACTTAGCCCAACGCTTTTTGCGATTTTATTTGCGGATATCCCGGTGGCACAATGAGAAAAAATTCATGAATAGTATGTTCTTTCTGATTGTTCATGTGTGCACCTGTAGTTTAACTACACTCAACTCTCAGAGAATTCACATCAATCACAGATACAGGTTCATCAGATTCACAATGTGTATCAGCTTCTAGTTTTTGTTTCGTAAACCGCAATAGATTTAGCTTCAATTTTCATGTTATTTGCTACTATTTCCCACGCAGCAGCCGTTCATCTATTCCTGCCTCTATATCTAACACGCGTTTCCAAGCTTTTTCAGTTGAATCTCTGTCAGCTACGTTTCCAAGCTCAATATTATCTCTGTTCTGTGAGTAGGCAATATCGTGAGCTTTACCAACTGTTTCAAGAGGATTAATTCCAGGATCACCCCGCGCAAGTCTCTCTGCTAACTTTGTACCAGGTCCACAATACTGATATCCCGGAAGTTGCAATTCCAATGTAAGATTGTTGATTCGCTCACGACTGACTCTAGTTTTGCCGAGTACAATCATAGCTGTAGTGAAGATGCAGTTTCTAACACAATATATGAAATTACCTATAGTGAACTTTGATTCGCTCACGCAACATAAAAAAAGAGAAAAACGACATGGACAGTTGTGACCGAACAGTATAAGAGCAATATTTTGTGGACCATATAACTGCGGAAAAACTCATGTCTTGATGGCTCCAATAACATATTATAATATGGGATACGATTTGAAAACGTGTATGTCTACTCAAAATCTTTAAATCAGCCCAAGTATCAATTTTTAGAAAACGTGTTTTAAGCAGTAGATGGTGTTCAGCACTATCCTTTTAATGAACATCAAAGTGTAGTAATACCAAGTGAGGGACGATCAAATTCACTAATATTTTTTTATCATATTGCTTGTAAGAAACAAGATAATGTGAAAGATTTTTTCTCTATGGGTAGACTTAAAGACGTCGATTTTTTTACTTGAGTCAAACGTATGCACGTATCACTAAGCATCTCATACGAGATATTGTTAATTTTTTGGTGTTATTTAAATAAGATGAAATAAATCTCAAGCACATTTACAATGATCATGTGAATACTGACATACCTTTTGTGCTATTTAAAGAGTTGTGTTTAGCTTGATAAAATGATAATAAATATGGATTTTTTTTAATCGATAAAGATAGTAATCTTAACCAAGGTAAATATAGATAATATAGACAGTTGCATTTCAGAAACAGTTGCATTAACATTTCTATCAGAAATGAAAATCTTCATAAGCAAAAAGAACTTCCCATCAAATTGCTAAAGGAAGTGAATCAATTCGTCAAAAGTATAGAGTAATAAAGATACGTAAACAAACAGCTGATCAAGCCTTAAGTTATAATTTTAAACCAATTATTACGCAACTTGAAAAAATAATTCAGGGTATTGAGACAATTATAGAAATTGTTCCTTTCAAAGAAAAAATCGAGAATTCGATGAAGAATGATATGAAAAATGAAGGTTATGAGTATGAAGATTTGAATGATGATAATTTCGAAACATCATTCAAGTCAGCTGAGGAAGAAGCAACAACAGCCCTGATCGATGATATCGCAAACAATTATCTTTTAGTATTAGATAATAAAAAAAGGATCATGATAATGTATATGGTGTACGAAAATTACATGAGAGTAGATTAATGCTGGGGATTCGTCAATAAGTTTCGACAACCATGAGCTATAACCCTTTTACAAAGAAAAATTTTATTTGCGCGATTTAATTTATATTCATTTATAAATTCGCAACTCGGTGGTTTCGAACCCTCGGAAGACTGCTGACTCTCCAGTTTCTAAACATAAACAAAGAGTACGTAAACACGCGCAGTCGTCGAGATCGAACAATATAGGTTTCATAAAACTTCTAGTCACTCATCAGACGATCCTACACCTATACATTATTTATGTAAATATAAGAAGTAGTTAATTGAGAATTGCTTCATATTCGCAGCACAATACACCACAAGTTATCAACTTTGTAATTCTCTTAATAGAAATAAGTTTCATATACATGTATCAATATTAAACTATATAGTATCTACTTCATCATATGGCTAAAGCATGCTTATCATGGCTAATTAGGCGGCAGATTCTTGACGATTTTAATTATGTCAATACAATCAAATTAACCATATTTTTGTCGCAGATATACAATACTAATAGACCACGTAAAAAACAAGACCATAAAACAAAAACTCAAAATTTCGTCGCAATTAAAACTGACGTATTTTGTAAACTTGTAAATCATGTGCTACACTTTATAGGTAATTCACAAGTCTTGCAAATAAAGTTTCTCTAACAGAGTGTATTCTCTTCTTTCTTGCAATAATTCAGAACGAGAAAAGAGCACCATTATTTTCTATTCGGCGAATTTCTTCTCAATAATTATTAGCTAATTTTCTGTTACAATGAAGAAGCTCTCCTGTTTGAGCCTCCTTATATTTTGTGCCGTTTTGACGCAAGGAATTTCGGATTTATTAGACGAGAATATTGGTAAGCGAAATTCACTTTTTCTGTTAGAATCTAATCTATTCCCCTTCCGTCCCATTCTTCTTATTTTCTTAAATCAAATTCTGCTGTAACTTTAAACATTTTTGAATGTTTTAAAATTAAATAATGTAAAAAACTCTAAAAAAGTTCGTCGCCATATGGCCTCCGAAATTTACGCTTGCTTTGTCAGGATTCAAACTCTATTTTACTTGAAATAAATACTCCAGCCTATTCAAATGGAATGAGTGACTGCAATTAATGCACTAGGACTGCAAACCATCGGTCCTACAATTTTGGATTGACAAAATACCAGTTGTCATCGCCCGAGCACACGTCAGCAAACTTCGCCTTCGGTGATCCCAACTTTTGCATGAAGGCGTTATGCGCTTGCGCTAGAGCGTGACAAGACGTTACCATCACAATAATAAGTCGCAACACGTTCCTCTTATGCAGTGCTCCCAATCTTGCTCCCCGACCGCCCTGCGCATGCGCCCTGCCGAATTTCTAATTGGCTGCATAGCGCGCGCTATTTTTAAATGTTGAAAATATTCAAATTGATGGTTTTAAACAAATAATAATTAGAAAATGCATTAAAATACATTTTTCATTGCAAAATATACTTTCGTAGTCATAAATATAATAATTATTTGATTTCACTGCTGAAAACGCATTATTCCTTCGGGCATCGAAGAAAGGTTTCAGCAGTAAAATCAAATTATTATTATATCTATGACTGGGAAAGTTTATTTTGCAATGAAAAATTTATTTTTATGCATTTTCTAATTACTATTTGTTTACAATTAATTTACATATTTTGAACATTTTAAATAAGCGCGCGCTATGCAGCCAATCAGATATTCAGCGCGACGCATGCGCAGTGCGGTTGGGGAGCAAGATTGGGAGCACTGCTCTTATGCATACTTAGAGCAAGCGCAGTACCTCTACGTGCCAAAGTTGGGGTCACTGCACCCCTTCCTTCTTCAGTTATTAAAATGAGAGAGCTTATCGCTCACTAGGTGGCGCTAGCGAACTTACGTAGCTGCCCGCGAAATTCGAAGTCAAATTAAGCAGAGTTAAATCTTTTGAAGAATAATATAAAAAGTGAGCGAAACCAAACATGAACCGTGAACTGTAGATTGACAAAAAGATGAAATTCTAAGTGAGAAAGCGTTATTAAACAGGAAACAAAAGATTGAGTAGAAATGTGAGTTTTAAACAACAGTAATTAGGTTAGATTTTTTATTATCGTTCAAAACTTACCTCTTTAAGAAATCTTTTTTTTTTCCTTTTCAATCATGCGTTCCAAATTTTCGGTTCAACTTTTCATATTGCTACAGTCCATATTTCATATTTTTTTCTACACATTTTTCATAATTTTCTTTAAAAAACTTTGTTTAATTTGAGTGCGAATTTCGCCGCCACTTATGTAAGTTCGCTAACGCCTCAGTTTGATTAAATTTTTAACGATTATAAATAATAAATTGATTCATATCTTCCTTGCAGACGAATCCACCACCGTTCACATTCGTCAAAAACGTGTCATTAGGCTAGATAAAAATGGACGTAACGAAGGTCGAGAAGTATCGTTTGAAAACGTTCCCTACATGGCCATTATCCAAAAAAATAATCTTACTGTGTGTCCTGGTACTATATTATCTGCCGCATTTGTTTTGATACTTCGTGCTTGTGTTTATCCAACTTCATCTCATATGCACACATTCCCCTATTACAAAATCTTATCTGGTACAATGTCGGGAAACAGCAGAACTTCTCACACTATCAGAAGAAAAATAAAAGTCGAACCATCTACGAAACTAGGTAATTTTTCACTGCTTTCACCTTACATGTCGAAGATAAATTTCTTACAAATCGATTAGCCAAGAAATAAGTTTTAACTTTTTTTTCACTTTAGTATCTCTGGTTCATTGGAATAAATTTTTAGTTTTGATTTCTTTTACAGCCTTGATTGAAGTTTTTCCACCTTTCAACTTTGAAGAAAGTCCTAGTAGGCCAATTAGGCTTTTTCTTGGAGATCTACCTCCTCCACCTCGTATAGCGTATGGTATTTTTAGTGGCTGGGGATGTACAAGGCCAGGGTCCTCCCTATTGTAAGTGGTTGAAGAAATTTAAACATGCATGAAACAATATAATCAAAACCTGTTTGATTACTGACTCAAAATATGTGACGTGCGCCGAAGAAAGGGGGCTTACTCTAAAAAAATCGAAATCAAGGTTTTTCCACCTTTCGATAGTTTTTGAGTTGCTCTTTTTAATGAAACCATCGAAAAAAATTTCGAGTGTTATTATTGCTAATAATTGAGTTATTGGGTTCCCGAGAAATCAGGCTTTCGCTAAAGAGCTCGGGATCCCGTGAAACGCCTCCCACCACTCACCACTACATCTCCGCGTCTCATCTGTACCCGTCCTTGAGCCGCGTCTACGACCTATCTCTTTCCTAGTGAGAATGTAGTGGGAAGTGGAGAGGGAAGATTTCCTAAGTCTTCCCTCTCTCCTAAAAGTCACGTCTATCCGGCCAACTCCGACCGCTCGCCCTGAAAAATCTCACTTTTCAGAGTAAGCCCCCTTTCTTTGGCGCACGTCACATATATACTCAACCCTGACATTTCAGCCACCGGCCTGTATTTCCGGGGCAGTTGATGCAAGTTCGACTACCGATAATTCCATTGGCGGAGTGTATGGATAGATACCGGAATAGCCTCACAATAGTTACCGAACAAAATATGTGTACTCTTGATGAAACTAAAAGAAGAGGTACTTGCTATTGCGATGAGGGAGGCCCCCTAGCCGTCCAGTTTCCTCCACTAGTGGAGCAGCAACTCATTGGAGTATTGCTTTTTAAAGGAAAAAAGTTGGGTAAACATCCGGATGTTTTTGTTAATCTTAATAATGCGGCGGTTAATCAATGGATCACGCAAACCATTCAACTAAATGCTATACACTGAATCACTTTTTTATACACTCTCTAAATTTGTATCAGTGCGAAATGGCTTCCTGAATAAAATTAATCCTTAATGAATTTGGTGAAAATTCTAGAATCCGTTCTCGAAAGTGTTGAAATAAAAACTCTGAAATAATTTTTGAAAAAATCGGAAAACTCAGGAAACATTCAAAACTGCAAATTTTTGTCCTGTCATGCTTGCACTTTCATAACTTTGGTGATTTTAGTGATAATGATGTATGTTTTTCTGTAAATTATTCGTAAGTTTTATTTTTCGAGAAATAATTAAGAACTTTCCCCGTGATATGGTGTGCAAAGCGTCCGAGAGTCTGAACTCTGAAGTTTGTGCATACGATTATAATATTCTTCTACTGTTCGTCTATTGTTTAAATGGTTTTTGACATCGTGTGCGGTTTAGGCGTACTTTTTTAATTTTTTCTCGAAAACTAAGGGAGATCAGATTTTGATATTTACAGGGCCTGTAGAGGAGATTAGAAGCTATCTATATAAAAAACGAAGAAAATAATAAGCGGGGTTTTCTCAGAAATTCAGTTTCAAGATTAGTTCCTGAAAAATCCAAGAAGTTTTCAACAATTTTTTTGTTCAGGACATAATTTTTTAAAACTGCATCCTATTACGAATAATTTATAAGAAATATACCTTATTATCACTAAAATCACCAAAGTCACGAAAGTTTGAGAAAAAAAAGGACCAACATGAAGTTCACTCGATTAAGCAAAACAACATTCCTCCCAGCTGGCGAGATGGTAAGAGGATGCTGCTTCTTTATGCAACCGACACACTTCCATGGGGCTACAAAACTCAATCGCAGGTAGCAATGGATGTCGATAAACACAAATTTTCATTTTCGACAAATGACTTTTAATTCTCAAAGAAGAGATGCAATTATGTTCGGCGATCCGAAAACTGGTATAAATGTTCATTTTTGATAAAGGAATTTAATTCATAGGAAAGAATTAAAATTATCTACCGCAACTATTAAAACATGTAAAATCATGTAAATCATGTAAAATTAAACAATAAGCTGACGTTTGACCAGGAAAATTTACCTTAACCTCAAATTCTATATGAACATCAACCGGTTCATACTTTAATGATTCATTTTGTTTTGAATAATCAATAACCGTTAGTGGAACATACAGTAAGAATTCAT
The DNA here is from genome assembly GCA_932178445.1 of Andricus quercusramuli. Lineage (NCBI taxonomy): Eukaryota > Metazoa > Arthropoda > Insecta > Hymenoptera > Cynipidae > Andricus > Andricus quercusramuli. Next base: position 286,925 of record CAKNXH010001239.1, read on the forward strand.
TAAAAATAGAAGAGGCTGATTACCATAATAAATAGCTTGAAAATCAGTGTACATCTCATAAAGCACAGCAAACTGATTTTTATTTATATCTAGATTTGAGTCACCATGTGGATAACTTTGTGAATTCAGAAGCAATTTTACATTCGATATTTTGCAATGGTCTAAATAGCTGGCTTTTTCATTTCACACATTTTTCCTGTTTGTTTGAAAACCTGGTTAGAGTTCAAGTTTCAATTTAAAATTTATACTCCAGTCATTTGTAAATTGAAGACCCAGTACATGCAAATACAGATGTCGTCGTCGTCGTCCTCTGTATACCTGATAACTTTTGAAAGACTTATCGGGTTTGATTGTGCTTTCGCACACACTTTCAGGGTCAAAAAGAAAGATCGAGTTCCTTAACCAGCTATTTTCAGCCAAACAACGCACGATACGAAAAAATGTCAAGGAGAGAAAAATGTTTCTTTTTGCACGTTCTACAAGAGTATGATAACGACTTTCTGAATTTTCTTGCAAAATCGAAAATTCACATTTTCATTGCACAAAAAATAATGAAAAATCAAAAAATTTAATTTTACAGCAATTTTAAAACGCTAGAGTTTTTTGCAGGTCGCTTTGCAATTGCGTGCATGCATCTTTCACCTTCAAAAATTCACTCTGTACTTCCCTCGCTATCTTTAGTATATTTTTCATCTGCCTGTACTTTCTGCTGTAGTCACTGAAATAGGCTTAGATAACAGGAAGTTTTTTTACTACATTCTCTTCCCAAACGGCTAGAACATCTCTACCAATGAGCATTGAGGCATGGTTCAAGAAATGCGGCTTCAGCTTCAAGTGAGGCTAGTGTTCACTAAGAATTCATTTAGACTCAAATCTTCCTGCTCTCGTCTGTTAAGGCAGATCCTTTGGGATGCGTAGTTTGCTGCCAAGAGATCTGATATTGCGTGCTCTCCAAGTTTTTGTTCTGCGAAGACGAGAAGAAGAGCTTGTTTTTTCTCCTGTTCGCCATATCTATGCGGCGTAATTATATTTGTTGGATTGTCCGTGCATTCCTCTGTGGCATCCATTGTCCTCTTGTGCTATGCTTTCTGAGAAGGTAGTTTCACATATCGAATATGGTCTTAGAAACGAAGTGTCAGATCCTTGGCTTCATTAGATAATGCGCTTTTCTCGTATATACAAACTTTTTTCTCGTACGCTTTCAGAAAATTTTCAACGACAATTTCAGCTATTCAGCGTACAGTTTTGAATCTCGTATTATTCAGTACATTCAACATGTAGATAGCGGCGTTGATGTTGAACTCATGCTCTAGTCCTATTGTATCCCACGGAAGAGGTGAGATTTGGTTCATTTGGTCTGGCGAAGCAGCAGCTGGAGAATCTCCGTTGACATTAGGCCCACGGACCAAACAGACGATTGATGAGGGTCACAGCCCACTGGGAGTGCTCTGAACCATGTATGGTTTTTCCGCCGTCATGGTGTAGTGGCTGCTGTGAGCTTGCTCTGCCGAAGTGTAAGCTGCGACCGAGCATCTGCAGGCAGTCCCTTCGGGCCTTGATCGGGGAGTGCGTGGTGGCTGCAGGGATCGGAACCAGCAGTGCTCCGGGCGAGTCTAGTCCGTCCGCGTATTCCGGGACCGGTCAAACGAAGGATGGGCCCCAGAGTACTGGGTAGGACTTAGGTCCGAGGGTATACTCGTTATACTCGTTATTATTATGGATTTCAAGTACCGAAAACGGAGAGAGAGAGCGAGGAGACGAAGAGGAGCTGGACTTCAGCAACTGCTTCGACGTAGTGGAAGATGGCGAGCTCAAGTCGGATGCTGCTGAGATAAAGAGGTGCTTCCGAAGCTCCAGGATGAGCTGTGCCTTAAAAAAATAATGGAGATTTGTGAATCAGATCAGGACACGGATTCGGATCTGATGAAACAAGTGAGGGATGCTCAGAAGGCTATGACTTCAGCGGGATATACGGTAAGAGACCTGAATCGAAAATTTGGATATTATGAGGAGAGCGTAAATAGGGTGCTCAGAGAAAAGATAGGTGAGAAGAGAGAGAAGTCTCTCTTGAGCTCCACCTTTGAGGAGAAAACGGCTTCCGTTGGCACGCAGACGGAGCCGCAGAAGCCGCCGGAGGAAGCGATGGACACGCGCAAGCGGGAGAGGGAAATGACCCTCAGCCCGCCCAGTGGATCTGGAGTCGAGAAGCCAGCCCTGAAAAAGACCAGGACACAGGTAGGTGTCGCCTGGTCTAAGGTGGGCAGGAGGAGGAGAAGCAAGAAGGAGAGGACAGAGGAAAAGAAGAAGCCTGAGAAGCCTAAAAGCCTAAAAGGGACATTGTGCCCGGTAATGGTCAAGGAGCTCCCCAAAAGAAGAGAAGGAGAATCCCCCGGGATGCCGTGATCATCACGCCAGCCCCAGGGATGAAATATGCGGATGTCTTGAGGGACATCCAGAAGAAGGTCACTGAGGACCATGGCGTGAATGTCATGTCTATCAGGCAGACGAGGACAGGCGACGTCCTCATCGAGGTGGGTGCCAAGGCGAAGAAGCGGCAGAACTTCGGTGATGCCATTTCGGAGACCCTAGGACAAGGTGGGTGTGTCCGACAGCTCCTTCGAAGGGCGCAGGTCGTGGTCTACAACTTAGTCGAGACCACGGAGGCTGCTGATGTGAAGGCAGCGGTGAAGACGGCCCTACAAGAGCAGCTCGTCTTTCCACCTAGGGTAAGCCTCATCAAAACTAGCAGGAGAGGCTGCATCCTAGCTATCGTCGAGCTGGATGGGGCCGCTGCTGCCAAAATGGAGAAAATTGTACAACTGAAGGTTTTGTAAATTCCGGAACATTTCCGAATTATTCCCGATTTTTCGGGAATATTTCCCGCTCATTCCGAAAATGTTCTGAAAATTAGGGAAAATTACCATTTTTCGGGAAAAATATTTTCCCTACAAAATTCAAACGAGATTGTCGCTACAATTTATTATGCATTATATGCAAAATAATTTCACATAAATATTAAATAAGAATGTGATATTACGCGTTAAGTTTCATTAGCATGCAAAAACGAAAGCTCGCGAACATAGCGTATGATCTATCTCTCTGTAGGTCTCGTATACGAAATCAAAAAATGAAATATTAAATCTTATTTCTTTTTGAAAATTTCGGACTTGAGTAGAAAAAGAAAAATTTTATTTGTGTCATTTAATTTATATTGATTTATAAATTCGCAACTCGGTGGATTCGAACCCTATGAAGACGCGTTTGGGTGAGCGTGTGTGCGGGCCACGTGTAAAAGTGTTGAACCGTTTTAGAATTTTCACGCCGAGTTCGTTAATTCTTTCTTTGCCAATTATTTACGAAAATACATCAATATCCGATAAATTCTTCTCGTATCTCAGACACAACTACTAGTTTGTGACTATTTTGAGGAAAATTTTTTCTATGTAGTTTAGGAAAATAAGATACAGAATATTTTTTACTTTATGCTTTTTATCTTATATTTTCATAAGTTACTTTTATCATGAGGATCCTATACCTATTCACTCAATAGAAATACATTTCATATACATGTATCAATATTAAGATATGGTGTTTACTTTATTGTACGGCAAAATCATACTTATCATGGTTAAACACGGCGGCGGATTTTGAAAGATTTTAATAGTGTCAACACAATGAAATTAAACATATTTTTGTAGCAGATATGCGATGTGAATAGATCAAATAGAAACTTGAAATTTTGTGGCAATTAAAGCTGGCATTGTCTATAAAGTTGGAAATAATGTGGGTATAAATTGTAGGTATTCCACAAGTCTTGCAAACAAAGTTTCCCTATCAGAGTGTATTCTCTTCTTTTTTACAACAATTCAGAACGAGAATAGAGCACCATTATTTTCTATTCGGCGAATTTCTTTAAAATAATTATCAACTGATTTTCTGTTACAATGAAGAAGCTGTCCTATTTGGGACTCCTTATATTTTGTGCAGTTTTTACGCAAGGAATTTCGGATTTATTAGACGACAATATTGGTAAGTGAAACGCACCTTTTCTGTTAGACTCTAATCTATTTCCGTTCCGTCCCATTCTTCTCATTTTCTTAAATGAAATTCAGCTGTAACTGTAAACATTTTTGAATGTTCTAAAAAATTAAATAATGTAAAAAACTCTAAAAGAGTTCCTCGCCATATGGCGTCCGAAATTGACGCTTGTTTGTCAGGATTTAAACTCTATTTTACTTGAAATAAATATTCCGGACTATTCAAATGGAATAAGTGACTGCAATTAATGGACTTGGACTGCAATTTTGCATTGACAAAATAATAGTTTTCATCTCTCGAGCACACGTCACCAAACCCCGCCATCAGTGATCCCAACTTTTGCACGTAGGCGTACTGCGCTTGCGCTAGAACGCTC
>CAKNXH010001239.1:291348-367408 GCA_932178445.1 Andricus quercusramuli
AGCTCGGACAAGAACCATTCAAATTGAAAATAGTTTGAGACAGCAGTTCCAAGCCCGATTAAATTATTTTAATAGAATTTCAATAGCGCATTCATAAAAATATTATGATCCATGAAATCTATTTTAAAATAAAACTGCGAACTGTTATAATTGATACAGCTTATTCGAAATATTTACGTACGTTATATGGTATAAAATTTAAAATACAAATATTATATATTTTTGAACTTTTTTCAGAACTTTTAAATATGTTTTTAAATTATTTCCATTTTTTCGCAGAATTTGTGTAGGATTCTGCAAAAAAATTGCCTCAATATCTACGAGATTTTGTTTACAATTTTATAAATCTTTTAAATTGAAAATACAATAATCAAATATTTTTATCACAGAAATTTTGTTGAATGTTTAACTTTTTTCGAATTATTGTTTGAATTTAAAATAAGAATAATTATATAAAATTAAATTAATAATTTGATTTTTGAGAAAGTTTTTTTGTAATTAAAAAAAACAATTCACATTTTCAAACAAAATTCTTTATCCAGAAATATATTTTTTCAATTATTGTTACTTTAAATTCGAAAAATAATTTTGAAAAACTTCAAAGCTTAAACGTTGAAAAGGTTTTTTCTTCGATATAAATATTTGATTTCTTTATTTTGAAAAATATTTGTTAAGAAATCATTTTTTAATTTTTTAAATTAGGGAATTTTCTAATTTGGATATTTTATAATTCGGAAATTTTCTGTCGTGAATTTTCAAACTCGATAATATTAGAACTGTCGAGCATTTTCCGAAGCGATTGAAAAATCCCGAAAAATAAAATTCCCGTCACTGAATAATTCACGAATTGCAAAATTGCCGAATAAATAAGAGTGCCGAAATATAAAACTCCAGAATTGAAAAATTCACGAATAAGGAAATTCCTGGCAGAGAATTGCCGAATTATAAAAAATCCGAACTAGAAAATTCTTGAATTTAAACAGTTTAAAACATTGTTGATCATTATATATTATTTATTTACTGAAAATACAATCATCAAATACTTTTATCAAAGAAACGTTGTGAACGTTTCAAGTTTAAAACAATTCTTGTTTGAATTTAAAATAACAATGATGGAAAAATATATATATAATATATTTCTGGATTAAAAATTTTGTTTGAAAATGTTCATAGTATTTAAAAAAAATACGAAAAACGTTCTACAGAATCAAATTTTTAATTTAAAACCAAATAATAAATCAAATCATTTCCGATATAATTCGGTTCTGAATTGAATCCTGCAAAGTTTGTTTGAAAGATGTTATTTTACATTGGATATTTTCTGTCGGAAATTTTTCAATTCGATAATATTATAAACTGTTCGATAATTTTATAATTTTATTATTCAAAAAATTTCCCATTCGGCAATTTAATATTGTCGGAAATTTCATTTTTCGGGATTTATCAGTCATCCCTTTCGGAATTTTTTTAGTCGTCCCATATTTTTATACCTTCTCTTAAAATTATGTAATCTTTCAAAATTAAGAGTCAAAATGTAATTTCGAAATCATCAAAAGTATCCATTTTCTTTCAAATTATTTGAAATCTTTTCAAAATATTTTTGACATTTTTTTGGAACTTTTAAATATATTCTGAAATGATTCCCATATTTCCTAATTATGTTATAAAATCCTTCAAAGCAAATTGTCTCAAGATCTTCCGGATTGTTTTTCCAATTTTTTAAATCTTTTGAAATGTTTCGAAATATTTTTAAACTTACTTTTCAATTTATTTGTTGAGACACCATTTTTTAATTGTTTAAATTAGGGAATTTTCTAGTTCGGATATTTTATAATTCGGAAATTTGCTGTCGGGAATTTTCAAACTCGCTAATATTAGAACTGTCGAGACTTTTCCGAAGCGATTGGAAAATCTCGAAAAATAAAATCTCCGACTCTGTAAAACTCCCAAATAATAAAATTCCAAAAATAATAAAATTCCCAAGCAGTTTATAATATTACCGAATTTTAAAATTACCACATGATAAAATTCCCGACACAAATTGCCGGATTATAAAATATCCGAACTAAAATATTCGGTAATTATAAAATTCCAGAATTTAAATAATTAAAAAATTGTTCCTTAATAAATATTGGTTATTCTTTGAAAATACGATAATAAAATATTTTTATCGAAGAAGTTTTTGTTTAATATTTAAGGTTTTTAAAAATTAATGTATAAATTTGAAACAAAAATAATTATACACAAATTGTATAAACAAATGAATATAAAAACACGTGCGACTCAAACGAAACAAAAATTTCTCCCTGCATATTCTTTCAACCTGATAAAATGTTGCAAAGAAACAATGCAGGATTCAAATCAGCACTAATTTATTGCGAAGTTTCTTTTTAATTTTATCAAAATCAACAATTCGATTTTGGAATATATTTTATATATATATATATATATATATACTATGTACATTTTCAATCCAAAATTTTTTAGGTAGAAATATATTTTTTTCAATGATTGTTCTTTTAAATGTAAACAATAATGCTTAAACACTTTAAACATTAAATATATTTCTTCTTTGGTAAATATATGATTATTTCAATAAAAAAAAATATTCATTGAAGAAAAATGTTTTCAGCACTGGTTGATCTCGAACGTTCTTTTTAGTTTTTTTTTTTATTAAAAATTTGATTTTCGAGAAAACCTTTTTCAAAATTTTTTAAAAAGACCAAGTAAAAAAATCTGTCTAACGCTTCAGATCTGCAAAAATTCTTCATATTCTTAAATGCTCTCAAATTTCGATTCAGAGTAGTAATAAAACTTAAACTTCAAAGTGCAAAAAGTTATAATTAAAAAAATCATACACATATATCGTTGATAGAAAAACATGAATGTATTAGAAATTATGATATTGAACAAATATAAATATGATTATCTTTTTGAGAGTATTACTCTCACAATTCAGTTTATTTATTATCATATCTGTGCTTCTGTCATTATTAATTTTCAATTATTTTTTCCAAATAATGATGCATTTTCGGTGTACCTAGACATTGCGCTATTTATTATTATATTCCGAAGTGCGGTGTTTATGAAGGGATACATGTCAAACTTTTCTAACTTTAAAAAATCTTTCAACTGCTTTACCGTCATATTTTACGATGAACGAGAAAACAAGCGCTCAACTTCGTAGTACGGTGAGGGCAGCACCTCGATATGGCAGAAAATTTGATGTCCTATATATATGGCTCCCCCACTTTGACACCCCGTACCGCATCTACGTTTATAATATCTTTGGTTAGGGTCACTGCACGCCTTTTTTCTTCTATTATTAGAAGGAGAGAGTTTACCGCTCACTAGGAGGCGCTAGCGAACTTACATAGCTTCCCGCGAAATTCAAAGTCAAATTAAGGCTATGTGAAGAGTGAGTCACGTGACCGGATTCCTACCTTACCGACACTTTTTTTATTTGTCAACTTATTTTCACACGAATAACCACATCGAGTTGAAAATTTCGGATAATATATAAGAAGCACTATGGAAGGCGGGTCTGGCCCTGAATTGTAATAATCATCAAAAAAGTTTTTTTGTACAAATTTTTTTTGCTTTTTTCATGATTGTTACAATTTAGGACCAGAGCCACTTTTTTTAGTGCTTCTTATTTATTATCACAAATTTTCAGCTCGATGTGGCTATTCGTGTAAAAATAAGTTGACAAATAAGACAAGTGCTGATAAGGTAGGAATCTGGTCACGTGACACACTCAGCATATGGCCTTAAGCAAAGTAAAATCTTTTGAAGAAAAATTGTAAATAGTAAGCGAATCCAAATATGAAACGTGGACTGTAGCTTGATAAAAAGATGAACTGCAATGTTAGAAAGCATTATTAAACAGGAAACGAAAGATTTAGTAGAAAAATGAGTTTCAGACAACAGTAGGTAAGTTAGATTTTTTACCATCGATCAAAACTTACCTCTTTAAGAAATCTTTCTTTTTTCTTTTCAATAATGCGTTCTGACTTTGCGGTTCAACTTTTCATTTTGCTACAGTCCATGTTTCATATTTTTTTCTACTCATTCTTCATAATTTTCTTTAAGGCCATGTAATGAGAGGGTCACGTGACCAAGCTAGTCCTCAAATTTTCAATGTAAACTTACTTCCAAAAGAAATAAGATATCGCGCTTAAAGTTTGGGAAATGACAGAGGAGACAATAATGTTTACGGCTCTGGTCTTTTCTGGTGGAAGTTTTGAAGAAAGAAAAATTCGAATAAAATAAAACTGGAAGCTATATCTATACTTTCCCATGTCAACTTACGTCCGCACGGAAGAAAATATCGTGCTGAAAATTTAGCACGCTAAGTAGAAAGCTCGAGGGAAGGCGGCTCTGGTCCTAAATATTTAGAATTGTGAAAAAAGTTGTTTACTACTTTGGCGAAATACCGACCGTGCTACAGAACACTGCAAGAAATTTTCCATTTTGTGCGTGTCTGAAAAACGGATCAGCTGTGTCAAGGCAGCACTATCGCAGCAAGCAACTTCGTACTTCCACGGGTCTGTGGGTAAAACAGATTGCATGATACTTTTCTTTGTAAACTTACGTCCACACGGAATGAGATATCGTTTTGAAAATTTGGGTCGCTCAGTAGGCTTTGGTCCCAAATATTTAAAATTGTAAAAAAAATGTTTTGAGAAAAAGAAAATTTCCTACATTACCAACCGGTTTGCCAATTATCATTCGTGAAGCGGAAATGCATCGGTCGATATTTATAATTTTCATAAATAAACTTTTTTCTTCCCCCAACTCTGCGCTTTGCCACAAACGGTCATTTACTATTTTTTAATCTTTTCGAAACATTTTTCCGCGATATTCCAACTTTTATTATTAAATATGGGTAAAAAATATTGATCTCAGGACTGACTCGATCAGCTGTTATACTCATTGCATGGCCTTAAAAAACGTTGTTTAATTTGAGTTCGAAATTCGCCGCCACTTATGTAAGTCCGCTAATGCCTCAGTGAGCGGTAAACTCTCCTAACAGTCTAATCTATTAGTCTAACCATTCAATCTCAATTTTGATATTATTAAACAATATATATTTGTATATGTATATTGATAAAGAAGTTGAATAATCTTTTAAATGATTTATTAAATGTTCAAAGATTATAAATAATTAATTGCTTCATATGTTCCTTGCAGACGAATCCACCGTTGTTCATGTTCGTCAAAAGCGTGTCATCAGGCTGGATAAAGATGGACGTAACGAAGGTCGAGAAACAACCTTTGAAAGCGTTCCCTCCATTGTCCTTGTCCTAAACCATGATCGTCCTGTGTGTCCTGGTACTATATTATCTACCGTATTTGTCTTGATACTTCGTTCCTGTGTTTCTCGAATGGCATCTTCTACGAACCAATTCCCCTATTACAAAGTTCTATCTGGTGCAACGTGGGGAAACGCGAGAACTTCTCACACTATCAGAAGAAAAATAAAAGTCGAACCATCTGATAAACTAGGTGATTTTTTCACTGCTTTCACCTTGTATGTCGAAGATAAATTTCTTGCAAATCGATCAGCCAAGAAATAAGTTTGAACTTATTATTGTATTACTTCATTATCTCTGGTTCATTGGAATGCAATTTTACTGTTGATTTCTTTTACAGCCTTGATTGAAGTTACTCCACCTTTCAACTTTGAAGAAGGTCCTAGTAGGCCAATTAGACTCTTTCTTGGAGATCTACCTGCTGCAGTGTTTGGCACTTTCAGTGCCTGGGGATGCACAAGGCCAGGATCATCCCTATTGTAAGTTATTGAAAAAATGTAAACATACATGAAACAATATAATTAAAACTGGCTTGATTACAGAATCAAAAAAATATACTCAACTCTCACATTTCAGCCACCGGCGTGTATATCCGGCGCGGTTGATGCAAGCTCGACTACCGATAATTCCATTGGCGGACTGTGCGCATAGATACCGGAATAGCTTCTTCGCGATAGTTACAGAACAAAATTTGTGTACTCTTGATGTATCTAAAAGAAGAGGTACTTGCTATGGCGATGAAGGAGGTCCCCTAACCGTCAGGTTGCCTCCACTAGAGGAGCCACGACTCATTGGAGTATTGCAGTTTAAAGGAAAAAAGTTGGGTAAACATCCGGATGTTTTTGTTAATCTTAATAATGCGGTGGTTAATCAATGGATCACGCAAACCATTCAACTAAATGCTATACACTGAATCGCTTTCGTATACACTGTCTAAATTTGTATCAGTGCGAAATGGCTTCCTGAATAAAATCAGTAAGTAATCTGTAATCAGTCGTTTTTACTGATAACCTTTGAAAATCCAGCGAATAATTTATCGAATAAACTGAATAATCAGCGCAAAGTTATTCCCTAAATAAAAACAATGAAGTAATCAGTAATTCTCACTCAATAACAGTAGAAATCTATAATTGCTTTACTGCATATCCAGTTAAAATCACTGATTAATCAAGTGGAATGGGACACTGAAACTAAACGAAGATGTTCGGTGTAAAGTTAAGACAAAATAAATATGAAAAACAGTTAAAATCATTTTTTCTGCACAGTGTAGAGTCAGGTGGATGAGACTTATGCACTTATTATTTTGTTTAATATAGGAAAATGCGACCTAATTTACATAATTTAAAAAAAATTGCATGGATATTCGGGACATGTGAAAAATAATGGAAAAATAAATAAAGAATAATGAAGAATTAATGCAACAAATTGTCGAACATATAAATTACCGAATGATAAAATTGCTAAAATTTCGAATGAGGGCAAGATTTTTAATTGACAATAAATAAAATCTCGAATTAAAAATATCCGAAACTAAAATTGACTAAAATGTTCGCAAACAATTTTCACGGTCAATCAAATTTAAAAATTCGATCTCAAGTTGAAAATCTTTCCATTTAATGTAATAAAAATAGTGGAACTCTTGAATTTTAAACTTTCCAAATTTAAGTTCAAAAGTTTTTCAATTCTAAAATTTTGTATTCAAATACTCAATAATTTACATGTTTAAATGGAAGCTACTAACTTTTTCACGCGAATAATTTTAAATTAAATGCATTTAAGCTAGAAATAATAAAAATTGAACAGTTAGATTTTTCTATAAACTGAATACTTCTTAAATTAAACGTTACATTATTTTTGTTTTAAATAGTTTTAAAATCCTTAAATTGCTTAAAAATTTGTTTCAAAATCTTTTAAAATCTACATGTTGTTTTACATTTTTTCACATTTTAATATATTCTTGAAATTTTTTTAGAACTTCCAAACATCTTTTAAAATGATTCGGATTGTTTCTAACATTTTTTTTAATTCCTCCTAAATTGAAAAAAATTCCTCAAATCTCCCTCATTAATTTTTTATAATTTTTAAATTTTAAAATCTTTTTATATATTCTCTTGAAACTAATTTTTCAAAATAAAAAATGATATCAAATTTTCCTATCTTAGGGAATTTGTTATTTAATTAATTAATTAATTTAATTATTCTCAGGGAAATTTTTTGTTTTCTTTTGCAGCCTTTGACAGTTCTTAAAAAACTTCTACGTTTTTTGTTCCAAATCTGCGAAATTTATATTATATTTAAAATTAGGCTGTGGGCTATTTGCACCAAAATTTCGTTACAAATAGCCGGATTTTGTAGGCACACGTAGACACTTCGTTTGAATTATTTCAAATCATTTCAAATTTTTAATTAATTTTGAATTTTTTCAAATCTTCTTAAAATTTCTTTGACTTACTCGAATTTTTTCTAAGAACAATAGGTGTTCAATTGTTATTTATACATCAAAATTCAACAATTTAACTTACAAATTTAGCTTTTTTTTAAATAGAAGAATGAGGAATATAACGTTCAAATTTTAGTTTTTTGTTTTTAGTTTTGAATATTTGATTTATAATTACTGGTTTTAAATGAACAGTCAGATATTTATAAATATTAAAGAATTGTTCTTTCTCTTAATTAAATTTTTTCAAATTGGATGGTTTAAAAATGGAACATTCTAGACTGAAACAATGTTTGAAATTTAATAAAAGCCTTCAATTATTAAATATGATTACATTATTTTTAATTTATTTCAAAATTAGAAATAGTTTATGAAGCTTCAATCGGGCTTTGACATTTGTTTATCTGATAAGACTTCCCAATTCAAGCAGTTTAGTTTTCAACGTTCAAATCTGGAAATTCTAAAATTGTGAACTGAGGGCGCTGTCCCATGGATAGATATTAGCAGAGTAGCAGATTTGCGGAGTAGGTTTTTCGACCAATCAGATGATTGCAGGGAATTTTCTGAAAAGTTTTCTGAAAGATATAAGTTCAAGCCGTGCAGGGACTAGGAAATAGTGTAGCGCCTGCGTTCGTGATGTTTTCAAATATTTGAAAAGTGATAAGTGAAAATGGAATTTGGCTTCCTCTCGGTAATTGAAGTAACCCCAAGAGGGCGCTTTTCTCATTTTAGCCCTGTGTGAATACTTAAGATGCATTCTGGCATCACCGGAGTACCAGCGTTATTCGTTGGGAACAGGCCTTTAAGTTCATGTGTTGAAAAAGGACAGAGCGATACTCTGCCGCTTCTCTCTCTATCTCTGAGAAGTGCGACCTTCATGACTCTGCTTGGGCGATGACAACATCACAGTGAGACTCCCCCTCTCGCTCCTTCTTATCATGTATTGCGAGTAACATCGTTGTGAATTGGCTCTCTCTTTCCATTCTGTTGCTGGTTATTGGCTTGCTCGATAGGCCAGAAAAGGACAGCACTATCGTGTACCCACCTCTTTCTCTAATGGACACGGCTACCTACACACTAGCCCAGAAAGAGACGTTGTGGTTTCGTGAACTCCCTCTTCTCACTCTGCCTTGTCTTGGGTGGATTGGTATTGACATGGCAACTTGACTTCCGGATTGACTCTGGTCGTTGGCGCTACCATGACAACCAGTGATCTCTGGCATACAGGCAGGATGGCGGTTCCTGGGGTCCCACTGTCCCCAACCCTTGGGTGGTGATTTCTGGCGGCACGTGCGATGTCTTGTATTGGTGATCGGGCCTCTCACTCGTTCGTCGTAACGGGATTTAAACAAAAGGATAAGGCAGGAGTGAATAATAAATATAAATAAGTAAATACACACGGATAAGAGTCAAAATCTCTATTACGTCGCCCCAACTTTTTTCCTTCTTCTGCTTGATTCTGCTTTTTAGCTATACAATGTAGGCCAACTCCTCTCTTCCACCATCTACAATAGTTTTTTTCTATGTTATCAAGTATCAGGTCTTTGGATTTTCTCTCATTATACTTTTCATCCCAACATACGCTCCCTTTTTTTCTGTTCTTGCTTTCCAGCCCCCTTCTTCTATTAAAATCTCTTCATCATTCTATCTGATGTTCTCTCCTCATTTATTTTCTGACATTTTTCATTCACTTCCAGTTACAAATTGTCACTTTTCTGTTCCACCTTCCCTTCATTTTTATTTTTCTACCCTGTAACCCATCCAAAGTATATTTTATTAACTCCTTTCTCTCTATATTCACCCCGACTCCCGTTGTTTCTCCTCGACTAGCCCTATCTTTGTCCTCTTCTCTCATCGTACCTCATCATTCCCATCTAGAGCCGACCGGTAATTTACGTGTTGCACTTTCGTAATATTTTTTTGCTATCCTACTAGTTTTCGTTACTCCTAAAACACCATATGTTAAAATGTAAGTCCAAACCTCTCTATCCTTTTTGCTTATTCCTGCTACAATCCAAAAGACAACCTTAACCTCTGTTTCTCTTTCTTCCATCCCTTCCGTTTTCCTTCTGTTATTTTTACCTTTTGCTCCTACCAGTGAGTTTACTCTTTTTCCCAATCTTTTTCGCTTGAGAAAATGTCCTTATCCATTCTCTATAATTCATTTCTCTCCATTCCATGGTAGCCGTGTCTACAGACTTTTTGATACTCTACCCTGACAGTCTCTCCTTACTTCCTTTTCTTCTTGTTTCTCATGACTTTTCATTCATCTATTCCAGCTCTCCCTTCTTTCAAAATCTCTTTCTCCTTCACTTACTTTCCTTACAATTCCAACTTCATTCGACAGAACCGCGAGTGAAAAGTATTATTACAGTAAAATGTGTTATTAAATTTTGTGTCTGTCCTTAAGGTGACAACTGTACAAAAAAATTGTCTGATACGTGCGTATATATCTTATCAGTAAAAGAAGAGATTGGAAGGATTAATAATAGAGATTTGCAAGATCCGGAACCGGACCGATATTTTCAGATTCAGATCCAGCAGTTTGCATAGCAGACCCGATCCAAAAAATTCCACCACTTCGGAATGAGCGTTTCCGACTTTAAATATGAGGTAAATATGCGGGCCAGATGTTAGTGTGTAGAAGTTAACTTCTTTCTCCAGAAGTTCTTTATACCAGCTGGTCCTGCAGCGAAAAAGTTCTTCGTGCCCCTAAGTGCTTTTTCACCTCTTCGGCAGTGATTGATAGACATTTTTCATCAGATGTTATGAGGTTGTCACAAAACTCCTCGAAGCGGATGATATCATCCATTGTTTTTGGAATATTGTAAATCTCTCTCGAAAAAGTCTCTACCTCGTTAGGCTTGAGTGGATTTTTGACAGAAACAGGGAAATCACTAAATAGGCGTGATGGGTCAGCGAGAAATTGTTTATTTCCCCTGAACCATCTCTTCCTCTTCTGTATTCTTCTCCTTGCGTCAGATAACACCCGTATTTTGTCAACAATACCCTTTCCATGAACGAGACATGGAACTCGGGACGCATTCTGTCTTGCCCATCCAATCTTCTTGTTCAGTTGCTGCAAGCGTTATTTGGTCTTGTGATTCATCGTCGGTTTTAGTCTTTGATTTGAATAAGACAATGCTCTCGCAGCACCACTCCTTGTCCTTTAATCGCGATCATCTCTTAGAAATTTCCTGCTTTCCATGGTTGGTTTTAACGTATGCAATAACGACCTATATCCAAAGACACAATGCGACTCTAAGAGGGCTTCATTACTATCTCTGTTACTCTTACGGCATTAGCCAAAATACCTCTCCGCTAAACGCTCCTAGAGAAATAGAGTCAATTGCCGAAAATAGAAGTGCCGCATATACTGGAATGTCATATTCTCGACATTTGTTTCTATTACGCACTCGAGACCAGACATAGTACAAGTGACCACTTGAACAATTCATGATCTTATCATTTCTAATTTCCTAACACGGAGTCGGTTTCAGGGTGTCGTGGTCACGAAACTGACGTCACGAAGCGTTTGTGGACACCGGCCCACCTGCAGGTCCGCCGCAGCAACATGATTGTGGTTCTGTAGCACTCTTGTACGTGCGGGAATCTCATCCACTGCGCATGTGCTAGGAAACCTCCTATTCTTTGTCCCTGGCGAAGTTATACGTCCACTGCAGCCAACGCAACACCGCAGAATCTGACAGTTGTTGTTGTTGTGGGAGCCATATCCACCCCTTTGAATCCTCTCGATTGAATATGAAATAAAAGGCAGTAAAATAAAAGAATTAGGAAAAGTAATCAATTGTTCATTAATTTGGAATCCCGTGGTCTGGAAGGTATTGTGATTCCGGCCTGATGACCTAACAGTTAATAACTGAGATTTCTCTTGAAATACTAGCCGTAGAACTCTTGTATTCGAGGCATACAAGCATCGGATGCAGCCACTGGATGTTGGATTCATGAAGCCATTGAGTACCTACTACACCAAAGAAGTACAAAAATGGCTCAGATTACATCCCGGACAAGCAGTCAACTTGAAACAAGTTTTTTCCCTCATCGGAAAGGCTTTCGACGAAGCTGCAATAATCTCCACAGCAAGAAATGCTTTCGAGAAAACAGGGATTTGGCCTTTTAATCCGGAAGTATTCACGGATTCAGACTTTGCCCCTGCTTCTGTTTTTAAAGAAGTTCAAAACAGTGTCAGTCAACTTTCCGCGGACACTATCAATCAACCGTCTACTTCCGAAGATGTTAGACAATCTTCGTTTTCGCAGCTTATTGATGAAGTTAGACTGGAGATTGATGCACAAACGTCTACTGCTGTTCGCAAAGAGTTCGAGAATGAAACGAATGCAAAAGAATGTGAACCAAATGATTCAAACAGAAGTCTGCTAATGCGACTAAGAGATATTCAAGCTCTAGAAGATTCGGTCTTTGCGCAAAACGAAGAGGATTGAATGTCTCATTTCGATGTATTGATGGACCAAACGTGTAAGAACATAATTGACGTTGATCTCCCTGTGAGCAGTATGGATGATTTAGATTCAACTTTCATAAATGTCTTAGGTAGAGCAAAAGCTGCTTCAGAGAGTCTCTTGGCACCGTCGAATGAAAGTGAGCTGGCTTAGTTTCCTCGTAAAGCCTTACATAAAACGACGAGACAAAATAAAACTGCTACCAAAATTCCTAAACGCAGAAGACTCAAACCGGGAAAGACGGCGATAATCACGTCACCTGAGTATAAGGAAGAGCTCTTGAAAAGCAAGGAAAAAACAAAGCCAAAACGGCAACCACGAAAGAAGAAGGAGATAACGAATCCACAAGCAATGGCTGCTAACAATGTATTAGTTCAAATTCCTTTGCAGTTTTCAAACTACCCACAAATCTTCCCGATATCCCAATACTCGGGAATGATGATGCATCAAGCTATGAACATTTCAGGTCAAATTCCAGTTCAAATGCCACAGCAATGGCCGATGCAAGTTCCACTAAACGCACCAATGCAGACTTGTTGCGCAGCAGGTGCAACCGCAATCTAGCATTTTTCAGGGCTAACAATTTAAATCTAGTCACGTAGCTAGTAGTCCAAGCTTGGAACAGTTACTGTCAATTTTTTTTTAAATTTTATTTTGAAAATAATTTATCGTTCATTTCAAACTTATTTTTAAATCGTAGCGGTAATCGCAATAGTAGATCAATTATATTACTGAGCTGTGATAGAAGAAATCAAAGATCTTCCAGTTAATTTAGTTTGTTAAATTCTAAATTTAAAGTTTTCTAAACTTTATAATTCTAATAATAATATCAACGGTTCTAAAATTAATCTTAAAGCTTAACGGTAATTTGTGCTATGGACTGTGCAATGGTAAAGTCAACATATATGACAATAACACTTGTGTAAGTTTTTCTTTACCACGGCCAAAAAATTATTGTGTTTAAACTTTAAAAAAAGTTTAAATCTTTAGGACTGTGATTATACTGTTATGGGTTAAAAATGTTAGGAGGTTACAGTTCCTATTTGTTGTAAAAATAAATAAAAGAATTGTATTTAACTGATCATGAATTGCATTTATACTTTCAAATATTTATAAACCCGTTCCCCTGAGTAATTAGACTAAATGATACCTACAAAATCACAAAAAAATAAACTTCTATTAACAAAAAATAATTAATAGTTAGCGTGTCTCATCTCGCCCCAAGATGTGTCTCGTCCCGCCCCAGGGCTGGGGCGAGATGAGACATATGCACAGTTTATAATTTTCATATTTTTAAAGCAATTAATATTTTTTAAACACTTCGTCCTTCATAAAATTGATACCTGAAGGTTCAAATAATGTAAAGAACCACTTGGATTTTAAAAAACTACTATAGATTGCAAATATTTCACTGAAAATGATTACTATGCTCATCTCGCCCCGGTCTCCCCTATCAAATTATGAAATTCTCAATTTGACCGGCGACGTTAAATTTTTCAGTGTATATTATGTTTGTCCGATCTAGTGTATGGATTGCTCCATACACTCCATAGATACTTCGCTGACCCTGGTTAAAATCAAGGTTAAAAAGTAAAACCATAAAATAATACCTTGAAATTATTTTCCTCGTAAATGAAACCGACAACATGCATAAAGCTTTAAATCTATATGCAAACAAAGTTTCATTATTAATGTCGAATTATCTTTTTTCTGTCACAATTCGGAACGGGGAAAAAACTCCAGTATGTTCTTCTCTGTGACCTTATACTTACCAATTCACAATTTCTTGTGACCATGAAAAAGCAATCTTATTTACACCTTATAATATTTTGTACAGTTTTGTCGCAAGGAATTGCGGTTTTATTATACGATAATAATGGTAAGTCATATGAACTGTGCTCTCTTTTTCTCTAATCGATTTTTCTGTCGATCTTATTATGTTTATAGATTTAAACGAAATGAGGGCTACTTTGATTGGTTTTTGATACAAAAAAAAATCAATTTGAATGGTCAGTGCTGAAACTGTGGACAGTTTTGAACGCTTTAAAAATGATTAGGATTAAAAGTTCCGCAAGAGCCCGCCACCCCCATGACCTTCGGAATTTGCGTTCGCTTTGTTAGGATTTAATCTCGATTTTACTCGAAATAAATACCTCGGATTATTTAAAACAATAATCCTAGAACTTTGGATTCACAATAGTTAGTATTCATTAGCCGAAACACACACCAGCGAACATAACTTTTTTTTCGCTTATTACGTATTTTTTCTCTATCAGCAACTAACTTCACTTCCTTGAGCGCTGAGGGGAAAACAATGGCATCAAATGCATGGGACTTAAATTTATTTTGCTGAAGTCGTCCAATTTAACCTTGCTCATTATTATTATAATAATTAATAGCTAATAGCATGGGTTGATACCACTTCTTACTATTTCTCCATGATCTAGACGCTCGTCAGCGAACCTCGCCATCTTTTTTTATTCTTCTCTCATTAAAATTAGTCTAGCCATGGTGACAGCACATTAGGTGTAGCGTTGCACAGAATGCATCTTCGCTTTCTTCTGCGCAGTACTATTGCTTCACCATATTGTTCGGGAATTCGCAATCGTTTTCAACTTCAATTTTACATTATGAAGCAATATGTGGGCCTCCGCATGAAAAAGGCTCTCATGGCCGGTTCTAGTTTAGAAGATATTCTCGTTTTTCTACGTTGAGGTAAAAATTATTATTTTTAGGTTTGAATTAGTGATGATGCCGGAACCGATAGCGAATTAATTGAGACTATACTTATATCCAGATAGTAGCCGGAAGTAGGTATATTTCATGCTCAAAGAAATAATATAACATGTTTGCTTATGGCACTCGCCAAGATGCGTTTTTCTCAGAAAACGGGTTTTCAAAGTTCCAACTTCAAAAATGCCCCAGTGACTCGTTTTTCAACTTAGAGGATTCATTTTGAGCCCAAAATGACGGGATTTTATCCGGCTCTATGCCCTTGTACGTAATTCCCTACTGGCCATTAGGGCCCTTTTCATGCGGGCGCCCACATATATGTATTCATGAATAAGTTCAATAATCTTTATACTGATTTAGTCCATTTTTTATGATGCCAAACAATAAACTAACTTACATATTTCTTGCAGATGAATCCACATATGTTCACATTCGACAAAAGCGTGTAATTAGGCTAGATAAAGATGGAGAAGATGAAGGTCTGCCAATAGGGATTGAAAACGCACGTTACATTGTCAATATTCAAAGACGCAATTTTAGTGTTTGCGCTGGTACTATATTATCCGCTGTATTTGTCTTAGTTATTCGTTCTTGTGTTTATCCGATTCCATTGTATTCGGAAAGGTACACTGCGTACACCATTTTATCTGGTTCAGAGTCTAGAAACGGCGGAACTCGTCACACTATCACAAGAAGTATAAGAGTCGAACCCAATAAACAACTAGGTGATTTTTCGACTTTTCTCCTTCTATGCAAAAAATAAATTTCTTAAAAATGGATTCGCCGAGAAATAAATTTTAACTACAAATATTTTATCGAAATTTAGTATCTTTGGTTAATTTTAATCAAATTCTATTTATGGTTTATTTTACAGCATTGATTAAAGTTTCGCCACCTTTTGACTTTGAAGAAAGTCCTAATAGGCCAATCAGTCTCTTTCTTGGAGCTCTACCTCCTCTACCTCGTGTAGCATATGGTATTTTCAGTGGCTGGGGATGCACAAAGCCAGGACCGGCACTGTAAGTAATTAAAAAACTTCGAACATACATAAAACAATATAACAAAAATTTGCTTAGTTACTGAGTCAAAATATATAATTAACTCTCACATTTCAGCCACCAACATATATATCCTTCGGAGTTAATGCAAGTTCGACTACCGATAATTCCATTGGCGGATTGTATTCGTATTTACGAGGGAAACGAAAGTATTACAGATCAAAATATTTGTACTCTTGATGAAACTAAAAGAAGAGGTACTTGTTATCGCGATGAAGGCGGCCCCCTAGCGGTCCAGTTTCCTCCACTACAGGCGCCTCACCTGCTTGGAGTATTTCTGTTTGGAGGATACAACTTGGGAGTAGATCCAGATGTTTTCATTAACCTTAATCATCAGGTGGTTAATCAATGGATCACTCAGACGATTAACCACCATGTTTTGAAATAAGCCACTTTTTATACTTTCTTGAACTGAATTAAGGAAATCGTCTCTAACTAAATCAGTATTTTGAGTTTTCACTGGTGCAAAACTACCTCCCATCTTCTAATTTGCAGGTTATATTTTCCTTCTCAACTTTTTTTTTATGAATGCCCATATAAATTCAATTGCATTGAATTCATAATGTGTAACTGGAACCCAGAGCAGTTTAATGTCATAACGACCGGTACAGAACTGGCACCGTAAGTTGGGGAATGTTTTCATGCGTAATTCCCAAAGATAAAGGAACTTTCCTTTTCAGAATCAATTCAATTATCTCGGCTTTTCTCCAGCTTTTTGTAGGATTCCTAAACGCTGCAGCAATGTGGTCAACTACCTGATCAATTACTATTGCCAATTTATGAGGTAGGAGATGTACAATTTTTCTAAACCAATGTTGAAAATTCTGCCCATTTATCTCATTATGGTAATCATTGGTATTGTTTTTACCTGACAAGGGAGTCCATGGTTCCAGCAGAGAATTCATCTTCATTACCAATGTAATCCTGTTCTTTGGTATGATTTTTACCACGCCATTGCTCATCCTGATAAAATATTGCGTATCCCTCGTCACAGAAATATTTTATTTGTTGAAGGAATTGCGCTCTTTTTGATGCGATTTCATAATATTCGAGAAGAAATCAAATCGTGCAGCAATTTCTTTAATGTTCTTTCACCAATGGAAGAAAGATTGGGTACATCATCAATTAAATTCCGATGCGGAACTTCAATTATAGGGTATCTCCCTGCGCAGTAAAATTCGTCAATTTTTCTCCGAATTATGACCTGTACGAACTCGTCTATCTCTATTTTAGGTTTTTCATTTTTCACATAAGTTTCCAAAAATTCCTGAGAGTCTTTTCTCCTTCACAAAACGTAGAACTGTACTTTGTGATACGCCTAAGCACTTTGATTTCCTGTCAATCACTTTGCTCACATCATTACTTTTACCTTCTTCTTTTTTCGCCTGAAAATACTATTTCGCCCTCGTTATTAAAGTTTTTCCCTATGTTCCGTAGGCATTTAATTTCATCCGTTTAGAACCATTATTTTCTCTACCCTTTGACCACTATTTTATTTTAATAACATCCTGAGACCTCTCATTATCACTGTTGTAATCACTCCGATTCGTAGGAGCACAGCCATCATCATCACTGATTGTACAATGTGTCATATCACTACTATAAGTAGAGTCCGGCAAAGAAATATCTTCAATGAGGGGCTTCAGAACTTGAAAATGTCCGTCCAGATTGTTTTTCTGATGATCCTCCGTAAATAATAATTATTTATCAGATAAATAAGGACCATTTTGAAATTCGCCAAACGAAATACTTCCCTGCCTTCTCCAAACTATGGAATACTGTTAAATTTAATTATAGACTTTCACCGCTGCCCTGCATTCAAGCAGGGAATCATAAATACCAGCTAAATAAAATTTTCACGAAATGAAGAACAATTTCTGAGATACGGGAGCGGCGGCGAATGTGGCGCGTTCGAGTTTTCGAATATTAAAAACAAGTAAAAAATTACAGAAGTTTCGTGTAAACTTATACAATTTTTTGGAAATATACGGTTCAGAGTTTCTGGAATGCTTTAAGGATTGAAATTTTGAGTAAAATTAATAAACTTTTATGTAAAAAATCGGTATTAAATACAATTCACATGCGACTAATATGGCGCATTCGGGACTAAAATCGGCAGGTAATTTGGCGCACAAGTTTGTGGTTTGTTTTGCTTCGAGAATCTTGACATGCATTGTTAATATAATTTTGATTTACTGATTATAAAACTTATGTAAGTTTATCTTAAAATAAAAAATTTGCAGCACTCCTAACCTTTATTGTTTTATATGGAAGTTTATAAACGACAGACTGAAAATGGTCAATGTACCCATTGAAAAAAGCTATTGAGCATGTGCAAAAGGGACGAACAATTCGTTCAGCGGCAAGAATGTTTGGTATTCCTGAAAGTACTTTAAGAAGGCGAATGAAAAATGAAAAAACAGAAGCTCCTCGATTGGGTAGAAAAAGTTATTACACTCCACAACAAGAAAAAATACTAGCAAGTTATATGGTTAAACTAAGCAACACGTTTTATGGTCTCTCTGCTATCCAGTTTCGTAAACTCTCCTTCGAATTAGCTGTCAACTTGAAAATCGAGAGCAATTTTAATAAAGAACCTAAACTGCCGGCAAGGATTGGTTGAACGGATTTCGGAGACGAAACCCAATTCTCAGCCGCAGGAAACCAGAAGCTACAAGCATCAACAGAATTCAAGTTTTCTATAGAACAGAAGAGAGTCGATTTTTAAAAACCTAGAGAATATGCTTCAGAAGTATCACTTCACGAAAGATATAATTGTGAACATGGATAAAACCGGATTTCCCACAGTGCAAGTAAGTGAAATAATTTAAAATTAAATAAAAATGTTGATTGAAACCTCTTTTTAAATTAATTTTCGTTCACGTAGTTTATTATAAATTTAATACAAATTGATCGATCTATGATATTTTCTTCAGGTACCAGAAAACGTTTTGGCACCAAAAGGGAAAAAGAGGGTTGGTTCTTCAACCTCTTTGGACCTTTAAAGCGCGCCTACTATAGAAAATGTGTTTTGTATTTGAAATCTAATAATTATAGGAAAATAGCCTCTTCCGGCATCGCAGGTATTAAAAAAATATTAATTCAAACCTTCATACTAATGAAGAGGAAGAGGTTATTACAACAAATACTAGTTCTTCTTCTTATACTTGCAGGTATTTTTAACGAAGCTTATAAGAGAGTGTGCTCTATGGATAAGGCTGTCAATGGGTTTCATGCAACCGGAGTCATGGCTTTGAATCCTTATATATTCAATGATGAAGAGTTTTTAGCAGAGCTAGAAACGCCAAACGTGGAAATCCAAAATAATACAAACGGGCAGCTGATTGTTACTTTGTCTGAAGTTGCTGCAATGTCAGTGAAGAAGCTAAAAAAAAGGGAACCTAATGCACAAAGTTGCGGTTAGCGGTTTTTATTCCATAATTTTTACTTGAAAAAAATAATCAGTCATAATAATCAGTGGTACGAAAACAAGAATCTTTATCTGATATAGAATCGAAAGAGATTGTTGATCTTCTAAATTCTAAACGTCGAACAATTGCTATTATTTAAATTTGCTTTTATTTGAATATTAGTTTAATTTATCGGAGTCAGGACGTACGGATGTTTTGGAAATGGACATCCAGTTAAAAGAAGAGTCGGAACCGTTTTCTGCGAAGCCATATAATTTGAGTTCGTCGGAACGTGAAGCAATGCGAGATCTTATAGGAGAATATAAACGAGTCGGTTCAGCTACAAAAACAAATCCACCCTTTGCTAGTCCGTGCTTTTTAGTTACTAATACAGATTTATCACCGCGTTTAGTTGTCGACTATCGGCGATCAAATCAGATGACAATTCGAACAAACTTCCCTCACTCAAACATGGAGGATGGTCTAAATCAATTACATGGCTACAAGTTTTTTGTCACTCTATATCTGTCACATTGTTACCTACACATTCCATTAACTGAAAGTGCAAAAAAAACGGCTCCTATAGCTCAGGATGAGAAGGGCCAATTTGAGAAAGCAATGTTTGGTTTTATGAATCGCCCGTTCTATTTTTCTAAATTATTTAAAGGGGGTTTTGATTCAAATCATGCTATTTTAGCTCTTATCTAATTTGACATCTTGATTTATACCAAGACTTGGGAACAATTTATACAAAAATTAATCGAAGCTTTGGATCTTTTGATAAAAGCAGGTTTAACTTCAAAATTAAAGAAAAGCAAGTTCGGGATGCTTAAGTGGATTATTTAGAATTTGCAACTGGAAGAGATGGAATGCAACCAGGAGTAGAACACATTAGAGCAATTGTAAAGTTTCCTTCTGCCGGAAAATGTGCATGATTTAAGAAGGTTTGTAGGATTTGCAAATTTTTCGAGGCGTTTTATTCCGAAATTTTCGGGTTTGATGAATCTGTTAACTGAACTTTTGAAAGAAGGTGTAAAGTTTATCTGGGATGAAGCTCAGAAATTTTCTTTTCAGAGTATCAAACAACTGATCAGTTTGAAGTATATTTTGGGTCTTTATAATCCGCTAGCAAAGCGTATTGAATTGCACAAGGATGCATCGGTAATCGGTTTAGGAGCAAAGTTATATCAACAAAACCAGCAAGCGAAACAGAAATTAATTTACGCAATTAATAGAAAATCCTCAGAAGCGGAAAAATCATATCATTCTAGTAAACTAGAGTTTTTGGCTGTAGCGTGTGCAAGGATTCGAATAGGACCTTTGCTAATCGGTATTCAATTTTACACACCATCGCAAAGGTGAGAATATGCAACAGGTAGATGCATTACCTAGAGCACCTGTAGAAGAGGCTAATTCTTTTGATGAGCCAGGTACGATTTTGAATATTTCTATGCGCGAGGATGAGATATTAATGTACCAGAGAGTTGACAAAAAGTTAGGCAGGAAAATAGATACTAGAAGAAGCCGAATAGGAGCGTATTCGAAAGGAGAAAGATGAATGTCAAGATTACGTATGAAAAGATGGTTTATTGTATAAAATCGATTACAAAGATGAAAATAAGGAATTACATATCACGCCAACAGCCATGCGTAAAGCGCTATCAATCTAGTATCACGATCTGTCCAGTCATTTCAGAATTGGCAGAATGGTAACGAGAATTAGGGAACATTTTTATTTTCCAGGAGTGCAAACATGCGTGAAAATGCACGCTAGATCTTGTCTAGAATATTTGTTAGAAAAAAGGATGATAGGGAAGAAATCCGGGGAATTGCATTCTATTCCTCCCAGAAAACGACCGTTTCAGGTTATTAACATTGATCATCTTGGGTTATTTATAGCATCAACTCGTGGAAATAAGTATATCATTGCAATCATTTGCAATTTAACTAAATTTTGTCAATTATACGCGGTTAAGGGTACAAAAGCACCTATGATGATTAAGAGTTTTGAAGAATACATTTAAATTTTTGGTTGACCTCGGAGAACACAGAAAATCGTTGATCCTCAACATTTCGCCGATTCGATTTTGTTTTGAGTTGCAACAAACAAAAGACACCGGAGAATGAGAATGCAGCTATTGCAGCTATGTTCATGTTACAGTTTTACACTCGAAGTATTCACATTTTGAGAAAAAAATATCTCATTTCGAGAGCATAACAAATGCACTGCAACAAAAATAAGCCCTCTGTTTTTGTGTGAATTATCTCAGCTCGGGGTACTTGTTTTACAGCCGGTATGGAAAAATTTCGCTGCAGTCTTGAGTCATGCTGAAGCCAGTACAGTTTTTCTCAAGCTTGTCTATGCACGCAATACAAGCCTGGCGCTGCACTGGCGTTGTCTAGTTTTGCTACGCGTTTGATAGTTTCCAGACAAAATCACGGTTTGGACTTAAATAAAAATTATAAAAGTGAATTCAAAAAATAACAATTTTCTAATAAAATATTTAGGAAATTACAATACGTAATTGAATGGAGGTTCAAATAATAATTAAATGTACACTATTACATATTTAGGATAATAAAGAATAACCACTGATTTAAGGCGGAGTAGACAGAAACAGTACAGCGCCACGGATTTTTCCACACAGGAGCTAATAAATTCGAAGAATTGTTCAAAAGATTTGGTATCAAGCATACTTTAAATTCAAATAGGAATCCGCAAGCCAGTGAGCAAATAGAAAGATTAATAGACGTTAATGTGATTAGAAATTTAAGACCTGCTAGATAATGACGGAAAAACCAAGTAACTTAAATAATTTCGTTTATTATAAAAATTGAGTTCTTGTGCAATGATTGAGCAATTATCTAATTTTCGTGTATGCATGGTGACCAAGCATCTTTCAAGGATGGCTGAATGTTAGAAAAATACACATATAGTTGGCAACGTTGCTTGCTTGTTCTGAATACAATCGTAATATTAATTAAAACATGTATAATTATTCTAACGTGAGGACTTTTATTATGTCAATCTACTCTTTATCTCGAGATCGTATTTGTAAATTAGTTTGAAACTGTTTTACTACAAATTTCCTCGCAATTAAAACTGGCATAGTTTATAAAGTTGCAAGTAATGTGCTATAAATTGTACTTAATTTTTAAGATCCGCGAACAAACTTTCCCTAGCGAATTTCTTCTTAATGAAATTAGTCAGCAACTTTTTGTTGCAATGGAGAAGCTGTCCTATTTGAGCCTCCTTATATTTTTTGCAATTTTGACGCAAGGAATTTCTGATTTATTAGACGGGAATATTGGTAAGAGAAATTC
Source organism: Andricus quercusramuli (assembly GCA_932178445.1). Classification (NCBI taxonomy): domain Eukaryota; kingdom Metazoa; phylum Arthropoda; class Insecta; order Hymenoptera; family Cynipidae; genus Andricus; species Andricus quercusramuli. Next base: position 314,107 of record CAKNXH010001239.1, read on the forward strand.
ACTTCTTCTGTTGAATTTTAATCTATTTTTTTTCTAATGGACACTTTAAATGCGTGTCAATAGCAGTGCTCCCAACACGGGCACCTTGCACTACTGCGCATGCGATGCATAAGGCGCTTCATTGGCTGCCATTTGCGCGCTTATTTGAAACGTTAAAAAGTACAATTTTTTTTATTCACTATTTATGATCGAGAATGATTTATTGAACAATTTCAAGTGGTACATGGGTGATTTTTAATACATTCTGAGCATTAGGTGTTAAAAATTAAAGAAAGATAACATTATATTACATAATATTCTTCCTTTTCGGAAATATCATTTTATTTTTTAACCTAATGCTCAGAATATATTAAAAACCATCCACATACCTCTTAAACATGTTAAAATATGATTATTTCTAATTATTAATTATCAATTTGAAAATGGAATTTGTTAACATTTCAAATGAGCGCGCGAACGGCAGCCAATGAATAGCCATTTGCATCGCATGCGCAGTAGTGCAAGGTGCCCGCGTTGGGAGCACTGGTCAATAGGGCAACGAACCTTTTTAGGTATGCAGGGTTAGCAGGTTATTCAATCTAAATTCTAAATCGTAATCGTATTCTAATTGCCTGTATTGTAACTGTTTTGAGCTTTTGTGAGGTATCATAATTTTATGATCGCTGTGTCTAAAGAGGGCCTGTGTCAAGTCCCTTGCTGATAACAGGTGCACTCCTACCTGCTCGTGAGATAATCTCAAGACTAATCCTTCAGACTAGCCGCTTTCTCAACCAGTTATGGGAATTGATTCCCGCCTGCTCATAAGAAGCTAAGTGACTGAATGATGAGTTGTAAATTACAAGATCTAACTTCTTCGACAGAGTGAACGGTTGGGCGTGCTCTTTACTTCAGTTACGATAATGTAATATTCCATAAACAATATTTCACTTTTGTAACGACAATTGCCAAATAAAATCTGTAATTTAAAATATGACTTTTTAGTCAGGATTCTCAAGGAATCGTTAATTCAAAAAAGTTAAAGCCTTGAATGGCAAGCACAACGAATGCAGAATAGAGATCTCTTATAGACCGGATTGGGAAGTTGACATCCGTTCGCTCTTGGAAATTTCTTCCTTTTAAGAGAAATATTGTGGAATTCCGTATTTTACCTAAGACCTCGACGTTTCCCAAATAGTTCTCGAGAAGACGAAAGGATCAAGTGTTAAGAATATAATTCTCTAGCTTCTCCCGGGGTACTGCTCGAGAACCGTTGCGTCTTCGACGCAACGCCGCAACTCCTCGTTTCGAGCCGCGTGTCCCTTTTTATGGGCCGTGCTCCAGTTTAAGGCGGGTTCACACCAAGCGAGCATTGTTCGCAAACACGGAGGGAGCTTCCCGTTCACACTGCCTCAGCACGCCATTTACGAGCAGTTGTTCGCGAGCATTCGGCCGAGTTCCGACAGAAGTGCACGAACATGGCACTTACATTATCGCAAAGCTGTCAATCTGTGCTGCGTCGATAGTGATACTGTCTGAATTCGAGAAGAAGTGCCGCCAGAGGAGGAAACGCAAAATGCGGAAGTCTTCTTTTTTGAAAGAAGGAAATTATACAAAAATGCTAGCTGACTTGAGGGTGGATGAAATTGGACTTTTCAAAAATTTCAGCCGCAATACATCATCGGAATTTAATTTTTTACTGAAAAAAATTGCTCTGCCTTCTTTTCAAACAACCCAATTATTTCCAGGCACTTTTCGTTGTCCTACTCCATGTTTCACAATAAAAACAATAAATTCGATGCACTCTGAAAAATGCTGGGCGTGCTCCTACAGAAGTACCGTTTACACCGGACGCGCACCGAACTGTAAATCCCTTTGATGGTTCATCGATTTACCGACAAGTGACGAAACACGGACGAGCACGAACGAACTTTCGCGAACAGCGTTCACGAACACTGTTCGGTGCGTAGAAATAGTGTACTAAATTTCAAAAGAATCGGTCAAGTAGTTTTTGAGATCTGAAGTTCACGGACTAATTTTTTATACTTGAACAGAATCATCAATGCTAGGTCCGTAGAGTGAAATGCTTTCACCCAGAAATCCAGGTTATCTACGCTTCGGTAGTCCATTTCAAAACAAAAATAGTAGTATACATAACCTGTGAGTTTTACCCTTGGCCTGCGGCATGGCACCGAACAAACTAGGTTTCAAAATGTGCTTATTTTTATTAATTTACTTATAATACTGCGTCCAGCTTTGGGAGATAATGATCACCATCAAAATTCCAGGTCATTTCCCGGTTTCCCGGTCCAGCGGCAACCCTGGCTAAATAATCTTTCTGATCATCAATTAAATTATTAACGATTATAAATAATAAATTAATTGATACTTTTATTGCAGACGATTCCGCCATTGTTCACATTCGTGAAAAGCGTGTTATTAGGCTAGATAGAGATGGACGTGACGAAGATCGACCAATATCGCTTCACAACGCTCCCTACATTGTCAATATTCAAAAAAATAATATTACTAAGTGTGCCGGTACTATATTATCTGACGTATTTGTCTTAGTTCTTCGTTCTTGTGTTTATCGAACTGCATTCGCCACGCTCGCATTTGCTGAGTACAAAATTTTATCGGGTTCAGAGTGGAGAAACCTCGGAACTCCTCACACTATCAGAAGAAGTATCAAAGTCGAACCCAATAAACAACTAGGTAATTCTTTGCCGGTTTTTGCCTTCTATGGAAAAAATAAATTTCTTAAAAATCGATTTGCTGAGAAATATTTTTTAACTTAATTTTTTTAAATTTATTATCTCTGGTTCTCTGCAATCAAATTCCAGTTATGACTTCTTTTACAGCCTTACTTGAAGTTTCTCCACGTTTCAACTTTGAAGAAGGTCCTAATAGGCCTATCATTCTCTTTCTTGGAGCTCTACCTCCTTTACCTCGTATGGTGTTTGGTATTTTTAGTGGTTGGGGATGCACACAGCCTGGGTCCTCGTCGTAAGTTATTGAACAAAAATTAAACATACATAAAAAAAATATTACACATATCTGCCTAATTTTTTAGGCTCAATACATATACTTAACTCTTACATTTCAGCCACCAACGTATATATCCATCGGAGTTAATGCAAGTCCGACTACCGATAATTCCATTGGCGGACTGTATGCGTATTTACTGGGGACGCATAAGAATTACAAATCAAAATATTTGTACTCTTGATGAAACTAAAAGAAGAGGTACATGCCATGGCGATGAAGGCGGCCCCTTAGCAGTCCAGTTTCCTCCACTACAGTCGCATTATCTCATTGGTGTCTCTCATTTTAGAGGAAAAAAACTTGGTGAAGATCCGGATGTTTTCGTTAATCTTAATCACGAGGTGCTTAATCAATGGATCACGCAAACCATTCAAAACCATGGTATAAACTGAAACCTTTTTCATATACTCTCTAAATTTGAATCATTGCGAAATGGTTAACTGAATCAAATCAGTAAGTAATCAGTAATCAGTCTTTTTACAGATAACCTTTGAAATTCCAGTGAAGAATTAATTAAACTAACTGAGTAATCAACGCAAAACAAGGCTCTTATTTTGATCATTCTTGTCCATCTAAACTTTAAGTAATAACCTCTTTTAAGGATAATAATGTATTGTAGTTAACCTGATTTTTTTTAATTCGATCCTGTTGTTTCCAAAGGCTCGCACCCATACCATCCCTTTATAATTTCATTTTAAAAAATCTAAACCTTGGGTCCATTGATAGAGGGGTTTGAGAAACAGATGAAGGAGAAGGAAGGGTAAGTGAGTTTAGTATGAAACGGGATGAAGGGGAGTAAGAGGGGAAGATACTACATGACGAGGAGTTAAGATCAAAGTTTGAGGTAACGGAAATAAAAACCGAGTCAGCACAGGTAGGCAATTTAGAGGGAATTGTAAAGAAAATAAGTGAAGGCGAGAGAGATTTTGAAAGAAAGGAGAGATGGGGTAGGCGAAAAAATTTATAATAATTAGTCCATAGGCGACTATATTTTACAGATTATCTTGTTTATATGAATCATCAGATATTCTCTCAATCAATAATTGCATTCTATCCGGACTAAAAATGCCAGTAAACCGTTTCTTTGTGATCCCGGCCGAGCACTTTCTTTAAAATATAAGGCCCTTTCTATTTTTGGAAGAGTTTCTAATTTACATCAGGAGTAGATTTAATCTTTACGTAGTCTCCAAACTTGTTCTATTGTTTCCCGTGGGATCGATTTCAGTTAATGTTCTAAACTAATCTTGTAATTCGTTTTATGTATAACCTTTTTGACCAAAACCAAACAGAATTCTACTCAAGGTGGACGTAATTGACTTATGAAAAGTAATATTAATTACAAATAGAGCTTTGTCTAGGGCAGTCAGAATGGATTCATCTACTTCTAATTTGAACAGAATTGTGCATAAAAAGCTATTCACGCTTTCCACTTGAGCGGTTGCTCTAGACGTAGCTGAAGCAACTTTGACGTGTTCAATTCCTGGACCTTTCATTGATTTTGCGAATGGTTCATAATTGAAACAAGTTCCTCTGCCCGACACAGGTCTCTAACAATTTTCAAAAAGGTGAAAGTACTGATCTAACTTGTCGACACTTTCTATACTCGTTATGCTCTTGACTGGGTATAATACTTTATATTTCGAAAAAGCGTCTACGTTTCTAGCGGTTCACATCCCTTATCGTGAAGCTGCAAAAAATCTTCTTGCTTCCCCGTAGACATCGAGTAGGTTATGTATTTTATACAAATTTCTAAATGTTTTTTTACCCACGCTCGCATATTCGCAAACCAGTAAACGTTGGTCAACAGATTGATTGGTTTTTCAAGGCCACCATGACTAGCTTCGTAGCGACAAGTTTGAATTACGCTTCTCACGATAGACTAGGGTACAATGATCAACGGATTTTTGTCGGGTTTGCGATACACCACGCTATTTAGAATTCATAATGTTTACTTTCGGACATTTTTAATTCTTTGTCAAAAGATAATTTCGATAATCTTGATATATGGGCGTCCGCATGAAAAGAGCTCTTATGGCCTGTTCTAGTTTAGGAAATTTTCGTGTGAAACGCTACGAATAACACCTTGGCACGTCACGAAGCTAGAGGGGACAATAGTAATTAGACCATCAATTTTTTAAGGATTTCTTCTAGCAGGATATTATCCGCTCTGGGCTACTTTGCCATAGCCTTCAACTTTCCGAAGCCACAGCCACATACGTCGTTGATTAGGCCTAGAAAGTGCTTTTGAAGTGAACGACCACAAGTGTCTGGGGAAAGATATTTTTTTGCATTCTCTAAACTGATGTTGCGCTGGACAATGATGGGGCATTCCTCTTTTTAAAAAATCCTGTACCGGAGTTGGGAGGGTTGCATAGTCTCCCTTGTCTGAGAGACTTTGGGACTATTCAAATTGAGGTTAGCCAAGTTTGGCACAACGCTCGAAGCTTCTAGGGGGCTGTTAGAGAATTGTGCCTCGGAATGATGTTTTTATTTGAGGGGGTTAGATCCGTTTTTTCCCGGAAATTCGCGGAGCACTCGGAAACTGCGGGCGATTGAGCTTCACCACTCATAGTGCGTTGCTTTTTGTTTGCTCTCGGTCTCCTGCGATTCGCGGGGACTACCTGATAACTCTCAGCATCTTTGTTCGTGAAGAACATAAGAGCTTTTATGCCATTTTCAAGGTCCTGCGAGAGGATGGACGTCAGTGGGTCTGGCGAATATCAGTTGAGGGCTTTGATTTTTCGACGTTTGTTTTTTCCTTCATCGCGGTTATCTTATACTGAACACGGTTACAAATTTTACTTCGGAGAGTTTCTATTCCATCGTCCTATTTTTCATTGCCAATTCTGTCAATAAATGTGTCCGGGTATTTATTGCAAAGTATTGTTGCAAATTTCATGGCTGTGGATCGTCTCGATTCTGTTGAATCAACGAGATCATTTATCATGTAGTCAGCAATTATTCTGACGATTTCTTGTTTCTTGGAATTCTTCAGTCGTTGTCCCATTTCGCAAGCTATGCGTATTGATTCAGAAACTTTGCTCCACACACTTTCTTGGAAAATCAAAACAAATGTTTTCTTCGATCTATGATTTTCAGCACCAGATGTGGAAGAAGCTCCGTTGGTACTGTTTGAATTATTATCAACTGTAAGTAATGATAAAGAAAAAAAATCCGAAATCATTTCCTTCAATCCATTATTAAAATTTTTTAATAAATTAAAAGCATCTTTCTGAAGTTACCAGTTTCAATAGCAAAATTCAAGTGGCTCACTGTAGGTGCATCGTTACGAACTCTTGATTCTGAAGACGAAGGCACAACAAAATCCTCTGGAGTTATTTTCAAGAGAAGCCAATCTTCTTTTTTTGATTTTCGCCCGATTTTTCCAAAATTCCAATAAAACTTTATCTTCTTCGATTTCTGCTCCACTGCTAGACTCCACGATCTAAATTGAATATATTTAAAAATTAGATTTAATTATTTGTATACAATATTTCTTCCTGTAGCTCGTTCAATTAACGTCAAATGCAAGAAACTTACATTATAATTAATGAACTACAATCATACCGTATAAAAATTGTCAGGGAGACTAAACTTTCTTATGGCATTACTAATTATTGTTGATGAACTGTCAGTTTTTACTACGATTCTTTTTGATTATTCAGGCAACTCAATTGTGAATAGAGGCTTCTTGCCTGCTAAAATAGTAATAAAAGAATGCTTTCAGAAACAGAAAGATACGAAATAATAAATCAGGATTAAAGTGGTAATGAAGTTTTTAGGTTATTAATCAACGTACTTTCGGAACAATGCAGAAAAGTTATAACGAATGCGTAATGAATCCATCTTTCGGCTCTACACATTGCATCAGCCCCAACTTATAAACATGCAGGGGTTTTTCAACAAATAACGTCGATTTTCAACCAAATAATTAAATTTCTTGTCGCTATCACGAATGTAACCAGCAGTATAAAAAGTACGAAAGCTTTAAGCAACATGTTTATCGGTACCATGTTGCAAGCAGGTCGCTGGTGGGATTATATTCAAGTAAACAAAAGCATTGCAATTCCACGTGTGGGGATGTAAAACAAGTGAAAATTCATCTCTATAGGCATTTTGATAAATTTCATCATGGAATAATATGTTCGCTTCCAAATTGTACAACTCAAAATGAAAAGTTTCATACCGCGGATACTTTGAGAATTTCCTTCACTCGAAATCATCGCGAAGACCAAAATATGTTGTACGAAAGTCGTAACGTTAGTGTTATCAATACAAAACATGGATATTGTTAACTACAACGATAAAGCTACCTCTGTAGATTATCAAGTAGAGTCTAACTCAAAACCTACTACTAGAAATTTGTTCGGAATTCTTGTATTAGCTGTTAGTATAGAACATTTTGCAATAGAAACCGTTATCCAGAAAGTAATTGAGGGTAATAGGGACGTTGTAGAATCCTAATTATATCAATCCTAGTTGTATGGATCCTAAATTCGGTCTGTGAAGAAGCGTGTTCCAAGGCAAACTTACTACCATACCAATTTCAATTTTCTTGATAGCGATGAAGTAAATTTTCCTGTGCATGATGGTGGAAGTAGGAAATCCTATCATTACTTTTCAATCTTGGAAACCTTGAAACGATTGTTACACAATGAAGATTTTCGCTATTATTGTGAACATCCAGAACTTTGTAGCTGTCACGATGTTTTTTTTTATTCTACAGGTGGAAGTGCTACCAACAACGAATTTTTCTTTAAATTATATGTAAACGGATTCAAAATTATTCTACATCAAGATGCTTCCGAGGTGTGTTTTGGTTTAGAATCTTCCAAAGGCAAGTTTAAAATAATTAGCCTTTACATGATAATTCGTAACCTTTCACCTCATTTGCGCTCAAAAATTGAAAATATTCAACTTGTCTTGCTGTGCCGCGAAAATTACGTCAAAAGGTTCAGCTGAACTCTTGTATTGGAAAAAGTATTGTCGGATCTAAAATTTTTTTAAGCGGATGGGATTACGCTTACTTTCTCGGGGAGCACAGTTACCTTTCGAAAAATAGTTGTATTTATGCCAGGCTATAACTTAGATAGTCTTCCGATTGGCGGACTCACAGAAAATTTCAGCAGGGCAAAATTCTTTTGCTTTTTCTGCGAAATTCATCGTTTCCAATTTGAGGCCAACGATTAAATTTAAGGTTAATAGGATTTTCATTTGTCTCAACAGGAACCTTTTTGCAGCAAAAAATTTCCTTATGCGACCAACTTCACCTAATCTTGCAGCCAAATAATTCTGTTTCTTTAGAACATATATTCACGTCGTTCAAAACAAAACAGGCAAGGGGGCGATGCTTTTGTTTCAAGACAACTTTTTCTCTGAGTGGGAAAGCAATTGCGAACAAAAATGTGTTTGCGATACAATTTGTTAAATTATCGGCTGTGTAATTTCAGGCTTTCTACGGATAATAGGGGAACCAATTGCATCGTCCCGATTAAGAAGACGTATAACAAGTTGTGTGGAACAGTAAGTCAGATTCGTAACATCATTCATATCTTCCCTTTGGCTGTTGCCGATGTAGTAAGGGATGCTCACGATCCAGTTTGGCAAATGGTTTTACATTTGCGAGATATATGTTCTTTTGCCTACGCGCCTGTACTGTCTACTAGACAAATCTTTTTGTTTCAACAAGAAATTGAAACCTATTTAAGGTTGCGAATAGAGTACTTTCCGAATGTACCGTTGACACCCAAACATCATTCTATAAGCCACTATCCTGGTCTAACTGTTGAGTTAGGTCACCTGAAGCTAATGAAAACTATCAGAAGAACTTTAAAAGTATAACTAAAACTCTTACCCAGAAGCACCAAGAGATGCAGTGCTTGAATCGTTTTTTTCAAGCCGCCGAATCGTAGAAACCGGTGTCGAGAGAGGTGCGATAATAAGCTTACGCATGTCCAAAAACGTAACTTTTAGAAGTATTAAGTACGCCGAGAATATGTGCGTTTGCATTGCCAAAAATTTATATGGAAGTTTCGTCTTGTGTCGAATTAAGCTCATTTTGAGGTAAACTCTATCGTGTTCGTCTTCATCTACTTATGCTGACGTTCCTGACTCTATGACGTTATTAAAAAAATTGGATATACGGCTCTAAAGACCACTTAGTGGGCATTGTTTTCTTCGGCTTTATGTTTTCTTTAAGGAAGAAAATTTTTGCCTGACTAACAACTCACTCCAACCTAGTCAACAATAATAAATATACATCTTTATGTATGAAATATAATATTATTGGTGAATATTGTCAAGCGACCTCAATCAGAAATAAAATATAAATCAGTAACTAATACTGTAGTGAACCTGGAAAGTTTGCTGATACTTCATTCCAAGCTGCGGACACTAAATGTGAGCTCCTTTCCGCGACTGGAAGTTTGTAATTCCACAAACACGGACGTTCTTCAATTAATTGAAGAAGTATTATTAAATTTTTTTCGGTTTCACAGGCAACACCATTTCCATCAATCTCTACCTCGAACATGTCCACATCTTTAACCGTGGGACTCGTATTTGATCTTTTGCAATTTTCCTTTTGTGATTGTAAAACCTGCTACAGGAAATAAGGAATTAGAGATACGGAAAATGTTAAAGGTTTAGGACTGTTTTCAAGACATTTTTTAATTTAATAAATTGAAAGAGTTCGTTTTTTTAGTATCTTAATACTACATAGCCCTAAGCCCTGGTAAAATTAGTTTGAACCCAGAAAGGAGAAGTTTAATTAAGTGTACACAATTTAATTATAAAAATCAGTGTTTAATTCAAGAAATAGAATCTATTGCGAAGTTGGTACAATAATCGGTCGTTTCGGTTACAATCTACTCAGTCTTAACGTGATTTTTCACACTCGAATAAGGCTTAGTGTTATTTCGTGAAGTACAATGTTACACATCAATAAGCACCGTTGCTTCTAAATTATAAGGTAAATTATCACGCGCAAGTAAGCTTCGTGATTTCAGTCTCAAATCTTCTAGAGAGAACTTATTTTACATAATACTGAAACCGTACATTTCTCGCTCTATCACGGAAAGTATAATCTTAAACTTGAACAATTCATACGGCGGATAACATTTAATATGAGCTGATCTGTATCACCAAAAAAAAGCAGATGCAATCTTGGAGCCGGTAAGGCGTGCCCAAGAGATAAGAAAAAAGGTTCAAAAACTGATTTCTAGAGCCTGGTTCAGCGTACCTGGATTTCTAAAAACTACGAGAGTGCCAGCTCTGGACCACTCCTCCCTTCTTATACCCTGGAGGGTTGAGGTTGGTCGCGGGAGAACCGACTCGACACTTCCTAGCGTTCTTGCACGGAACTATTTCCGCCTGTTGGATGGCTACCGCTGTGTCGGGTATCCTCTATGTGTTTCTTCTAGCCTACTCTCAGGCGTAGGTTAAAGTGATCGTTTCATCTGCCCCCTTTTCGAGAAGATTCCTGCTCAGGGGGCTTCTCGCAACATTAGCCGTTATTGTTGAAATCGAAGTTCTGCTCCAATTCCATCCGTTCCTTGTAGGAGATATGTAGCACCATGAAGTCTAGTTGATCTTCTTCTGAATCGTCCCCAAAGATCTCCTCGAACTTTTTCTGGAGGGATGATTTCTTGTTGACGATCTTCTTGACCCGTTCATCAATCGATCTCGTCCGTTTGAGTTTTGGACGTTTTGAGGGTTGGTTTTGGTTGTGTTGTAACTGTTCCCCGGCTGGCTCCATGGGGTAAGTACGCTGATCCCCGTTGGGAACCACCATGTCCGTAGGTATAATACATGTACTGGTAGTGGACTGGTATATTTAGTTTTTAAACGGGGGTGCTTTCTTTTAGTTGTTATTGAGCGAGATCGTCCCACAACCACGTGTTGGTGGCTACATCGCATCCTCACCGTGGTAAGTTTCCCAGGTACAACTTGGGTGCATGCGTCCACTTTATTTAATTGGTGGTACGACATAACTTGGGCTGAGGCGTCCATTGTGCTGCAACAGAGGAAAATTTACCTTAGAAATGTACTACGCGTGTGATCTTAAAAGTGTCTTGGCACGCTGTCATTGCCCCGGCTTAGTTAGAATGATATCTTCTAATTTCGTTGGCATGAAACATTTTCCTCTCTATACCATTTCTTGGGTCTATTACTACGTAAGTTTCCTGTCCCACTACTTTCTTTATTTCATAGGGACCCTCAAAGACTGCCGTGAATTTGGCTGTGCGTTTTAAGAACTTATCTGATAAATTGTCGACTTCGGTTTACCCGTAGTCGACTCGAGAGTGCCAGCTCTGGATCACTCCTCCCTTCTTATACCCTGGACGGTTGAGGTTGGTCCCGGGAGAACCGACTCGACACTTCCTAGCGTTCTTGCACGGAACTATTACCGCCTGTTGGATGGCTACCGCTGTGTCGGGTATCCTCTATGTGTTCTTCTAGCCTACTCTCAGGCGTAGGCTAAAGTGATCGTTTCAAAATATTGTTGGAACCCTAGAATAGTGTTTGCTGCAAGGTCGTCACCAATCACGCGAATAACTTATACATTCGAACTATTTTTGCATCAGCAGTTTTGTGCAGAGTTTTTGGAACGATGTGCTTCGTTTTCGCTTGTAGGTGTTCAAGCAGACATGAAATTATGACGTATACAGCACCAATTTTGGACACTCCTCGAGGAGTGCCTAGCGGATTATTGATCTCAAAGTCGTCGCTGTAAAGAAGTACCGGCAGCACTATTTTATTCTCGAACAAGATTTTTTTTCTTCTAAAATGATCCTTGGACCACATTTGAAAGCAGGAGTTCATCTGTTTCGAGTTATTCAACGTAGCTCATAATGCTATCGTAAAAACCTGGGAATTCGAAAAATTCTTTGAAAATTCTTCTCAGAACAAAGAACTGATAAGAGCAATTTACATCTACATAGGAAACCTCTATTTCTCAGGAGGAATATAGGTTTCTTTTTCAGAAAAGTACTCTGAACACTGCTTTTCAGTTTGAAAATTTTCAGAAGGGTGTTATACCTTCGTTATCATGGCTTTGTAAGCAGAAATGTTTCCCAGAGCCTCTCCCAGACGTTGCACTCGATCAATTGAGTAGTTAAAGAAACTAGTCACTGCTGGATCATTTAGATAAGTTGAAATCATATCTTACAAATCTAGAACTCGAGAGCGAGACACGTCAGATAGAGAAAACAGCTGAACAATAACTCCAGCCGATGCTCTGTCTAAGTTATAATAAAATCTGAGCGAATCCATAATGGAAAAATTGTTGCTTTTTACCAGAATTTTACAAAAATCATCTCCAACATGTTACATAATGGCGCTATCTTTAGTAGCTTAATGATGACATTACTATACAATGTTGTCAATTTACTGTCACTATAAAAACCAACAATTCTATTGGAACATAAAGCATAACATAAATTTAAATGAATCAAGCAACGCAAGAAAATATCGCTACTACTACTAGAAAGTTCAGAACCTTAGTTACAGTTACATACGATTTCGAGTGAATATTTGGAAATCCGAAAAGGGACGTTTGCAATACCAACAACAAATATTGAACAACTTTCGGAAAAGCGAAACGGTCACTTGTGAAAATCTTAAAACATCGGTACAGTGCATCGACAACCGTATTCACCCTGTATTTTCCCTGTATTTAATCGGCCTCAAGTTCGCACCCAGTCTTTGGTGCAAGAATTCGTCAACATCATCGTTTGCCTGCGAAGTCTAAACTGTTAGAGCGAACTGCCACGCCATAGCAAAAATGTTATTTCAGCTGATTCTTAAATTTACGTGCAATAAAAAAGTATCACGAACAACGTTCTTCTCTTGTTTTTTCGTATCTGAATCTGTTATTTGTCGTTTAGGTGGGTTAGGCTTTGATTGCCCAGCTTTAGTGCTCCACGGCAGAAGAGCTAATACCGCAGCGTCTTTTTCAACTATAAAAAATGATGATCACATAACAAGTTGATCAACTACATGATTACAATTATATATCGTGGATTAGTAGAATTAATTTTCATATGATAGGGGAAGAAACCTTTTCATGCGTACTATCAGGTAAGGAGTCGAACGTGGCGACGAGAGCCTCATCATCTCCTGTACAGTCTTTTGACTATACAATAATTGTGGAATTTTTATCAAAATATTTTCATATTGAATGTGCGTTAAACATGTTTTTTGGTATAGCTATTGGAGGCTGGAACTGCTCTCCAAATGAATTTCTTTGTGCTTTGGAAGTAGCTACTCCGTCGTTGACCATGCACGACCTTTTTAAATTTATTCAGCTGAAAAATATGCCAGTTGCAGGAACGTTGCCCTCTTCCGTTGTGTGGCTTGCAATGTACCACAATTCTTCTTTTTCATTGAAGAAACGTGCAATTTCTTACGAGAGTCATGTCAGTATCACTGCAGGTATCCTTTAAAAAAACCAATGCGTCAGAGCATGTCCTACGATAGGTAAATTAAAAATTTTTTGTTTGAGAAACATTGAGGTCGCTCCTACGTCACTCTTTTCAGTGGGCTAGCCAAAGAAACATGTTCTTTATCAAGCAAAATAAACAATTCTCGATCAATTAACAAATCAACGAGAGTCTTGCTTCAGCTTTGATAAACTGCTATGTTCATCGTAATTAAATAAAATGATTTTTCCGTCAAACGACGTTTGAAGAAACGATTTCAATTCCACGCGCTTGGAATAATAAGCGAAGGAATCACTATCTTCGCTGTTTCCATTACTACATTTCGAGCAAAGTAACTATATACAGGTCAGGTCTTGCAGGTTTTTCTTGACGATGACATGAGAATTATCTTGATTGTGGGTCATAATGATATCAAGACCGTCTAAAAATGAACAACAAATGATTCTATTATATTAAGGTTTATAGGTATTCATGGAATAATTTGGTATAAACGTTGATTGACTTGCGAGAATTTTGAAGCTAAAAATTTTACGAGTTAGATTTAACAAACAATGTAAGGATTTTTGTAATTCTTGTAAAATTTCGCCATCTGTCAAATCTTCATTACCGATTATGCAGATGCACCTGGTACGTGCAAAAAATTTTACTTATAAATAATCTAGAAGAAAATAAAATCAAAAAATAAAAGTCAGCTAATGTTAGGTTTATATAGGTTGAAAGTTAAGTATTTGAAATGAAAACTTTAAAGTAGTTTGGAAAAAAAATTCAAGTTATTTAAAGGTGCCCTAATTTGCATAATTAAAAGCTAGGACGCTTTCAAAAAACTTGAAGAAATTTTTTTTCAAACCCGGTGTGAGGGATCTCGCAAATTAAAGTAAAGGTAATGAATTGGAACGTCGAGAGAACGGGTGAAGTTAATAATTGATATTGGATTAAAGGTAAAAATGGTTTATTTAACCAAACTTACAGGGGAAGGTGGGACCTGCTGGCCCACAAGCGCTGTTAAAGCTCGACGGCGTGATGAAGCCCGAGAGCAGGTGGTTGATTCCTCAGATGTCGTCAGGTTGGTCGAAAGATGCTTTCGAAGGGTTCAAGAGGCGCAAACGTACAATCGAATCATCGACGGGTTGGTGAGATAAAACGGGGCGGTTTTACCAAGGTATCGTCTACTGACTAGGTAGTATTAGGCGATCGTGCAGGGAGCACAAGACTGACGCTCCAGGATCAGGATTTGGGTATTAGAACCAGGAAGTGATACTCTCCCCACTCTTGGTCCTAGGCCCACAGGGTCGTACGGTTGTGGGGTTCTTGTAACTTTGTTACAACCTCCCCCCCCCCCTCTGTTTGGAACGAGGTTTATTTTTTTAACAGTTCCTCGCCGAATGAAAGTAATGATTCTTCCTCAGTGATGTCGAGTTGCACATATGAATCGTCTTCTTGTTCCTGTGTCCGTTTATTTTCTTCCACCGTTATTTTTAAAATTTCTTTGAATCTTTTATTTATTTCCACCCAACCGCCTTTGACGTACTTAGTTTTTATCGAATCCGGGACTGTGTGGTGATTTTTTGTTCCATTCGACATTTCATCACAGTAGATGTCGTGAAAAATATAAAGCTCCACCGGAACCATCCTCTCGCAGTGACGACACTTTCATACCTTGATGTCTTCCATCTTTTTCTTTCTGTAACATAGTTTACAAAATCCTACCTCTCAAACAAAATTTTAATAACAAAAACAAAACAAAAAATAAAATAAAGACAAAAATAAAAATCCTATGCTAACTGAATAGAATGTCTAATATCCTGATCTTAATCATTCTATCAATTCTTAAATTAAACTTCCATTTTAATCTTTTGTATCCAGAGATTCGTATCTTCTTCTGATATTTTGTTCTCTTTGGTTCTTCTTCCTGAAAAGTAACTTATCTCTAAATTCTACTTTATTTTAATCAAAATTCTATCTTTGCCGCTTACAGCCGTATTTACTTTATTTTATTTATATTATTTATGTACCATTCAATTAAATTTATGTGATAGTAATTAATATATATTGATTTCAAATTGCAAGTGTAAAATAAAAATCTATTTTAATTTTTGTCTGTTGTGTTGCTTTCGAGTAAATTTTTCTGTGGTGTATGTCATTAAGTAGTAATATTTTATTGAGCTTTTAAATGTTCAAATATTTTCACACGTCTGTATCCCAGTCCGTCGACGAATCTTTTTTTTCTTCTTTAATTGTTTAATTGTTTCGGGGAATACTGCGTGTTGTTGACCCGTCGTGGGTGTGGTGAACCCACACTGGTAGTATTTATCCACCTAGAAACACTACCCGAATCGGGTAGTGAGGCAATGAACTTTCGAGTTCGAAATGCTAATCATTTTTTTTTTTTTTTCTAGTTTTCTTCGAATTGCCTTCGTCTCCTTCATTTTTCTTGATTTTTCCTTTCTTTGTTCTTTTCTTATCACCCTTTCTTCTTCTAGCTTCGCTTCTCTTCTCGCCCTTGCAGCTTCCTTTATATATCTTTCTTGTCGGTACTTTAATAATTTCCTCATTTTTTCGATTTCTTCTTTTTCTTGTTGGATTTTTATAATTTCCAATACTTGCTGAAACGTTTTCTCCCTTTCCTGATCCAATCTCTCTTGCTCCTTTTTTTCTTTGAGCTTTTCTTCTTTAACCCATTCCTTATCTCTTCCATCGTTGGTAGGCCGTAAAATAGGCGCTTTTCCTCAGCTAATTTCTGGATTCGGGGATCTCCTTTCCATTAGCCGTACTCGTTGAACATCCCCACTTTCTGTTTCAGAAGTTTCCTCTCGCGTATATTCTTATACTCCTGCTGCATTTTTCTATCTGTCTCCTCCTTCTTTCGTCTGTCGTCTTCCTCTCTTCTTCTCTGTCTTGCCTCCGGTGTTTCATGTATCGGAGGTTGAGGGATGTTTAGGATTTCTGTACAGGAGTGCGTCAGTGACTCCTTTGCTTTAAATTCTCTGCTACAGTAAGCACACTTCAATACTGCACAAGTATGTGCCAGAGAATCCTTTGCTTTGAATTGTGCTCTGCAGCGAGAGCACTTTAAATATAATCTGTCGTCTATTATCTGAAAATAAAAGTTTTTTTTCTGTTTTTCTTGTCTTTGTGAATGTAGGTGTGTTTCTGTCACTTTTGTCGGTATCAGTGGTGTAAAATTAAAATTATTTACATGCATGCCATTCAAAAGAAAGATTCAAATTCAAACCTATATTTTAATATTGAACTTTTTAATATCTTTAACATTCCAATACCTTTTGAGAAACCATATCAAAAAACCAGTTGGAAAAATCAGCTAGTCTTCTGTAGCGGGATAAAAAAAATCCTTCTTGGATTTATTGAATTCATAAACTTTCATATTCAGAGTGTCTCGCTTACGATAGAAACATGCGTACATACATTCATTGGGTTAAAAAAAAATTTGGTTCTGATGAAGCATTGACTGGAAAACAGGGTACCAAGGTTAAGTAGGCTAATCTGGAACCACAGCAATTCCCTCAGCTCTTTCTGATTTTATTTTATTCAATACTTTTAGAATTATAGCAAAGGGTGGAAATGCATAAAAGAAGAACTTTCCCCAAAACAAAGTAAAAGCGTCAACTGCTACTGAGCTAGGATCTTTCTTCCAGAAACCATAATATTTGCTTGGCCAAACCGTTGAGACCAAAGAATGTGGCTTTGTGTTCTAAAATATTAATATTTAGAACCTGTTCCTCCTTTGTCCAAAAGCCATGAAATCTTTGAGATCCACAAGCAGCTCCCCAACCAGTTAAAGAAGCATCCGGAAAAATCTCGGTGGTGAATTCTGCCTCCTCTACGGACCTATGGTCCATAGACCATCTCATGTGCGCGTCATAATTATCATTATTTTCGGCTTGAGCTTTGATTTTCTTCCACTCGAAATCTTTGGTATGAAGCCAACTATAGGATAAAGCAGGACAACATTATATTAAAGAACCGATAAATTGGGCAAATTCTCTAATCAAGCATTGCGATGTTTCTAAATTTTCTTCACCTAATTAAGGACAGCAAGTCTCTTGGATTCAGGAAGCTCTACAACCATTCGTGGTGAATTTAACATCAAGCTTAAAAAATTACGAATGTTACTACGAACTGTCTGACATTCCTCATCGTCAATAACAAAACCGTGATTTTGTAATACCAATTAACAAAAATCGTCTAGATAATTATAGACAGAAAACCAGACTTTCTGAGAAGACACACTGCAGGCCTTAAAAGCCTTAAAAGCATGTTGCAAAAGGTTTTTTCATTAAAAAAGAACTGGATAATTATCTCAATAAAATCACTGATCTTCACCATCTTAATGAATCTTACAATTATATTATAATTTTCTTCTCTCTTCAATTATTACAGTATTGAATACAAAAATTAATTCATATTGCTTGTTTCTACTTCTTAAATAACCGTTTAACACTTCATCTATAATATTAATAAGTTTGAAGCTTTTTCGGGTTTCAATCGTGTGCGAAATTGAATCTTGCCGAAGTTTCGTAAACATTGCAGTTCACTTCATCAGAGCTGACCTGAAACTGAAGTTTCAGGTTATGTTGTTCTTATATATGTATTCTCTACGATGCGTGTGATTTACCAAAGCGCCCCATGATGGAGACTGGTCGAACTTGATTGGCCAATCAAGTATTTTTTTTTAAACCCTGGAGGACGGAAAGCCAAATCGCATTGGTATTATAACCATTGTCCCTATTGATGTTATTGGGGTGTTTTAAGATTTCGATTGCTTCTCTATGTTTTCTTGTGAAAATATTGTACGTTTTTGCGATAACGGTTGTTTTTTAAAATAAAATGCTATGTTTTATTTCGATTTGATGCTCAGCTAGTGCTTATTGCATGAAATGTTTTAGCCTGACTTTACTCTTATGTTCCTTTACACGTTGGCTCACCGCCCTCCCGGTTTCTCCAATATAGACTTTGTCAGAAGAACAAAGGATTTTATATACTCCCGGATCACTGACAGGTGCCTTTTTATTTTTAGGGTTGTTTAGAAGTTGTGCTATTTTTGCAGGTGGTTTAAATATGGTTTGGATGTTGCGTTTGTTGAGAATTCTTCCTATTAGCTCTGTGATACCTTGAATGTAGGGTAGGATGGTGGTCGTTTTTCTCTCTACCTGTATTGCTTTAGTAGATTGTGTTGACTTGTTTTTTTTTTAGTATATTTTCTTATTGCTTTATCAATTTGTTTGTTTGTGTAATCGCTGTGTATCAGGATTTATTTAAAAAAAATTTTGTTTCTTCTGTAAGTTATCTTTATCTGTTATGGAGACAGTTCTATATACAGGGGAATTGATGTCCGATTACTTTTGAGATGGGTAGTGGTGGAAGGAGGCATGTAGGTATCTGTTTGTATGGGTGGATTTTCTGTAAACTTCGTGTCCTAATGTGTTATCAGATCTTTTGTAAACTAGTACGTCCAAGAAAGGTAATTTTCCGTTTTGTTCAACTTGCATGGTGAACTGAATATTAGGGTGTAATTGATTGATGAAATCGAAGAACCTGTGTCGATCATCTAGTTCATGTCCCCTGATGACAAAAGTGTCGTCAACGCAACGGCACCAAAATTCTGGTTTAAGCTTGGATTTGTTAAAGATTTTAGTTTCTAGATTTTCCATAAAGATGTTGGCTATTACAGGTGAGATTGGAGATCCCACTGCTGCTCCTGAGGTTTGTTATTGTCCCTACACCCTTTTTGAGAAAGCTAAAGATGTTAATAGCTTATCTTAGCTTAACGTAGTAGCTTAGCCGTTACGCTGACGACACTTTTGTCATCTGGAGACATGGACTAGATGAGCTATACTATTGAAAATGTTTGAGGTTCTACAACACTTCTACAATACAAGCGTAAGGTAACATTGTAAACACGGTATTGGAATGACGAAATTGCAATACATGTATTGTAGCCTTACCTTACGTTTCGGAAATGAACTTCCTATATATTTATGGGAAGTTTCTAACAGAAATTTTTTACAGTGAAGAAAACTAAAAACTGCTAGTGCCCTTTTATGTCTTAAAATCTACAATCTATTGTGAAAAGGTATTATTCTCGAGGTAAAAAAATCATCCCGCAGTAAGGACAAATTTTCGGTTCAAGAAGGCGAAATAAGTGAATTTGTTTATAAAAATTACTTATACACTGCCCAAGGAAAGTTCGGGTATATTTGCATTTCTCAAGGAATGACCGTTTGAAAGTTTATCAAATTTTGCTTCATAGTCATGTATTCTGAAATCTTACGTTCAGCTTATCCCCATACCTGGAAAAATATTCCGAAAGACTTGTCAAATTCATAAAATTAAGACCAAATCTTACTACTAAAATCTGGGCCAAAAACACGGGTAAATTTTATGTAATTCTTGAGTAATCATAACAAATTTGCAGTCGCGGAATGGAAATTTCTGAAAAGATAAAAAATTCTAGATTCATCACTTCTGTTCGTTTCTTATCAGATATAAGGTTAGGTCTCAAACATACTTCTTGTAGAACTTTGAAAATCTTCTTGTAGAACTTAAAAATTCCTGGCTATTCCTAGGCTGGCAGATTTTTTTTCTCCAGGAAAGTTACTATCTGAAATCTAAAGAAAATCTGGTCTAAATGTAAACTTGAAGGGAAAAATCTGGGTTTCAAATACAAGAATGAAGGGATGGATTTTTTAGTATAAAGTGGAGCGCCCTACTTTGGAATTTGAAATTGAACATATTTCATAATCTCGTATTTTTACCTTCACAGAAATTTCCATTCTACTACTAAAAACTTGTTCTGATTACTCAACAATCACATCTTTTTTAGGAAAAAAGATTCTCATTTTAGAAGTACTCGCATTTGCTTGGACTTTTGGACAGGTGAGAGGAAAACTGCGGAAAACCACCTCCCGAGTTCAGCCGGTTTTTGGACAGTCGAGTTTGAAGGCAGACATTCGACCCCACCCATCGAATGCACACAATCACCCTCGGCGTCAAACCTTCCGCTTGACATTAGTTAAAACGCAGCGAAAAAGGTGGATGAATAGCCGCGACTCTTTTGTAAATCATCGGAACAGCATTACTAACAGCGGCCACATGCTTCTATAATTTGGGCTGTATTTCTCTATCATATAGTCTAGAAATAAATTCATTTTTGGTCCTTATACAGTTCGCCATTTTGTCATACATCCAGAAAAAACTTCTTTGATTCAAAGGAATTTTAGAATTGCTATGCGTTAAAAGAAAAGATTATTTGATTCAAAGAAATAACTTCTCTGCCTTAATTTGTGAAACTCATAAGATGAAGAGACAAATACTACTCTTTGAATCTAGACCAAGGACACGAATAAATATTACGTGATTCTTGAGTAATCAGAAACAATGTTTAGTTGTGGAATGGAAAATTCTGTGGAGTTAAAAATATGAGATTATAAGATACGTACAATTCCAGATTCTAAAGCAGGACACTTCATTCTATATTGAAAAATCTAACCCTCAATTTTTGTATTTAAAACGTTCTTACTCTAATAAAATTAGATAATTTGAGTGTGGCCAGAAATCTTAATTTTCAGAATTCCCTAACTCTTTCCTAATTTTCTTTGATCAGTTCTTTTTTTTTCCTGACCAACAATATTTAAAGTTTGGCTTTAGGTGAAAAATCGATTTTCATAGAAAGGCCTCTAAATGGCTACAGCTTCTTCGGAATTAATTTCTTTAATTCAAAAAGAACCTGCGGTCAGTCTGTATTGTCGACAAATTCTTTCCTAATTATTAGGAAAAAGCGTGCAACAGGTAATTCAAAGACGTAATCTATGAGAAATTTCTAATTTAGAATAGGGTAAGAATAGGTCAAGATTGCAAACGCGTCGCGGTCTTGGCCGCCAACGAAAAAACAGACTAATTTAGAGTGGGGCCAGAGTGGGTTAAGATTGCGGAGACTTTACGATCTTGTGACCCACCATAAACTTTATAAGATATAGTAGAACAATAATGACCCTACGACGACCCAATAAGGGCATTCTTATCTAGAGTGGCGTAGGAATGGGTCAAGATTGCGGAGGCTTGTTGGCCTTGTCTAGCATGAAACACATTCTAATTCAGAATGGCGTAAGAATGAGTAAATGTTGCGAAGGTTTGGCGGTCTTGTGACCCGCCAAGTGCATTCTAATTTAGAGAAAGCTAGGAATGGGTTTCTTCCATTAAGCACATTCTAATTTAGATTAGGGTAAGTATTGACAATGATTGCGAAGACTTCGCGTTCTTGTGTCTCCGTATCTCGCATTTCGGGCTCGATGATGGGTTACCTCGCGCTTCACGCTCGGAAATTTATTCTTTGTGCTCGGAACGCATGAATGAAACTTTACCAAAATAGTACATTATGATACAAGTGCGGGAAGTTGGTGATTCCTACCAGTTTGACGTTCGCCGCCCGAGCTCTCTCAAACGTAAGCTTCCCAACGATTTGCACCACGCAAACTAACCTAAACGCTCAACTTCTCAGCTGACGAAATGATGGCAGTGTTGATAAAGTGGCAGCCTGCGCGCTCACCGTGCGTTGGCCATCACGCTGGACAAACTCTGCAATTGGCTGTAATCTGGCGCGCGATTCAAAATCGAATTAAATTAAATCGATTTTGAATCGCGCGCGTAAAATGTTGAACAATGGCAGCTTATACTGTTGGATCACGCATCCGGTGGCTTCAAATTGGTTGTGATAATTCTTGCGACTAATCAGAAACTAGCGGTTCCCTTAATTTCCGTGCGTGGAATACAGCAGTTACACACTTTCCTTCAAAGTATGCTTGATGGTCAACATTCTCGCACGAAATTTTGTGCGGGAATGTTATGATTCCCGCACACTTTTACTTCATCAAGAATCGGCCATTTTCTGCTCATTTTGTGGTGCATATACTAAGAACTTCCCGTACAGTGTTGCAAAAACATCTTTTTTAGAACCCCGTTTTTTATGCATCTTCATATTCTGAATTTTGCTCAAAGCTCTCTAGGCTTTGAGGTAAACATTCTCACCGTTGCACACGTGAATAAAACAAAAACTCATACTAAGTCTTCTTTTGGACTTTTCATGGCTTTGAGGTTACGAACCAATGATAGTTTCGCATCTTCGAGGGCACCCACCACGAGGACAATTGCTTTATCCGATTATTTGGGGTACAGTCACTGCAGCTTCCTTTTAAGGTCTTGATATCTCTCCTCTTTATCCTTCTCCTTGCACTGATGTTGTAATCGACCGGAGCCGAGAATTCGATCAGGAATAAAGTTCGTTTCTCGAAGCCCTGGGAAGCAATGTCAGGCCTCGAGCGTACAATAGAGACTGCTGTGCGAAAATCTTTTTTTCGGAAAATTTAGCTCTTATCGTTTTGGACAATTGACTCTATCTCCCTCGGGAGATAGAGCTATTAGCGGAATTTTTCAACCTCTGCTTTCTTTATTTGGGCTTTTAGAAGTGAGGCATCTAGATGGACTTCCCTTTCTTCTGATGTTAAACTTTAGGCCAAGGGTCTCAGCGGCCTGCTCCGCGGCTTTGCAAAGGGATGCTCCTTTGCCGATCATATCGTGTTTCCTGACGATTCTTAAGAGAAGATCTCTTCCATTTGCGATGATATAAGCTGTATTCAAGATAATTTTGTTATAAAGACATTGGAGATTTAGCAGTCAGCGACCGCCTGAGTGGCGTGGGATTTACAATCGCAAAACGGACGAGTTGATATAAAAGCTCTTCTGAATATGCATGATCTTATGCATGGCGATATCGCGGGCCGTAAGCTCGTGCTTCGTCCATTGAACAAGTGTTGTGTCAGTACTGGCTGCCTATATTAGCTATTTAAATTTGTCGATTTTCCGCCGATGCTTGGCCCAGCGATGGCACATTACTGGACCAAGTGTCACTTTTATCACGGCAAAGTATGTTTTATGAGGAAAAGCCAGAGTTCGGCCCAGACGCGGCGCATTGATGTTCCAAACTTCGACTTTACTCTGGCAAAACATATTTTAATGAGAAAAGCCAGAGTCTGGTCCAGCAAAGGTGCATCACTGGGCCCAGTATTACTTTTACTGCGGCAAACAAAATGGGAAAATTTGCTGCAATTTAAAGTATCAAACAATTTCTTGAATGAACAGTGTGGCGATTCGGCGGACGATTTCAAATTCCCGGTAATTTCGCGGATTTCCCCGATTATGTTTTTCAATTTTGCCGATCAACTAAAAGTAAAATCAACTAAAATGATAAATATTTAACTGGAATACTTGAATTTTTAACCGAAAGAAGAATTTCTAAACAAAAAGATTAACTTTCGAGGAAAAAGATAATTTTCTGCCAAAAAAATCGATTTTTCAACAAAATACGTGAATTTTCAACGAAATAGTTGAATTTTCAATTGAAAAAGACCATTTTTCATGCAAATTATTAAATTTTGAACTTTAAGAAGTCAATTTTCAACAAAAAAGGGAACAGTTAAATTTTCAAAAAAACTGATGCATTTTTAACTAAAATGATGAATCTTCAAGTGAAAAAGTTGAATTTTATACCAAAAAGATGAATTTTCAAGCATAAAGATTAATTTTAAAAAAAAAGACGAATTTTCCACAGAGTGCATACATTTTCAAACGAATAGTTTAATTTTTAAATAAAAAATAACCATTTTCAACAAAATAGTTGAATTTTCATCCAGAAAAGATAAATTTTCAAACAAAAGTAGAATAGTGAAATTTTGTATTGAAAATTTAATTCCTAACCAAAAAAATCGGATTATCAGCAAACTAGTTAAATGTTCTACTGGAATAGTTACATTTTTATTTCTAAAAATTTATTTTTTTTAAATTTATCTTCAACCAAAAACATTAATTCTTAAGAAGAGAGTTTAACTTTTAACCAAGTAGTTGAATTTCTAACTAAAGAAGGATTTATTCGCAACGAACAATGGAAAAAAATTTCTATTATAATTCAGGAGTATTTCTTCATTGAAATACTACATCTACTCTAAAAACTACTTGAAGTACTTTCTTTATCTAGGAATAGGGATCTTTCACATTCTGACGAATTCCGACCTGGAACAGGTTCCAAGTGAAATTAAATTTCTTCACGGAAACTCCCTGTGGAAAAATAAGAACGTTAATTATTTTTTTAAATTCCCTGTTCCAAATCTGGAAAAATGATAAATGATTGTTTCTGTGCGTTTGGAATATCATCAATTCGGTTATCAAACTTTAGTCAGCGAAAAATTCTCACAGGGGAAAAAAACAAAAGGTTTTTCTTATATTAGAAAGAAATTCTTTCTTTCATATGCCCTGCGACTGTAGATAAAGTAGAAATCACTTTTCTTACTTGACCAAAATATTATTTAAATAATGAAAACTTAAATTTCACTGCGACCAGAAGTAAATTCCTATTTTTTTAATCAAATACCCGGTCATTTCCCGGTCTTTTCACGGTCAATGAAATTCCCGGTCATTTTCCGGTTTTTCCAGGTTTCCCTGTCAAGTCGCCACCTTGATAAAAAAATATGTTCAATGACTTTGATGACAGGCAATAATTGAAAATTTGAATCCTTGCCGCGCAAACCATCGAAAGTCTTAATCGATCAATTTGTTCGCTTCGAGTTCGAGTGATCGAGCGAGAGTCCTCTCGATGTAACGCCGGATGACGCTGGTGATATTCATTTGTTTTGAATGCAATGGGCAATTCTTCCGAACGCACGTTTTCCCTTTAATTGAATACACAGGCCGACAAAATATAAACCCGAAGACCGGACTATATGACCCCGAAGAACTTTGGTTTCCTAAAACCGAATCCGTTATCCAAGTTTTTCCTGTATGCCAGGTTTTTGACATATCCTAACCTGAAAATGCAAAAATGGCCATTTTTAGCCATATTTGAGGCAATATAAGACGATCAGCAATTTTTTCCCCTGAAAACTGCTGATTTGGAGAGGAAAAAATCGACGTGTCCGAAGAGTACCCGTATCTTGGGGTACCGTATAAAAATTCTTGTTCGTACTCTAGCGCTACGAAAAAGTTTGTAAGTTCGGCTAACTCAGCGGTGGGAGCGACCCTGGGAATAATTAACAATCTCAAAGCAGATTCATGGTCAACGTACGCAAAACTGTATCAGAGCTTGATAATTAGTACTCTATTATACGGAGTACAAGTCTGGGGGCAAAATCATTTGGGCGACATAGAAAAGGTGCAGCTAGCTTTTTTTAAGCAGTTGTTGCATCTGCCCTCGTGCACGCCCAACTACGCGGTATGGCTGGAAACTGGAGCGCTGCAGTTGTCTTGCGTCATACTATCCAGAACATTGTCTTGGATTGAGAAAATGTGTAAAATGGAAAATTCGCGGTATCGAAGGCAGTGCTTGGTGAGGCTGATGAGGTTGGCGCGCGCAAGGGAGGGCGGAAATATGCGTAACTGGTTTGGGGGACTGAGGCACTTTTTCGAGGAAAGTGGGATGCTGCAGGTATGGAGCACAGCTTCCATAGAAGATATAGTAGAAAGATCCGGCGAGTTACTTAATAAATATAAAAGAAAACAATTGCAAAAAGACCTAGATTCCAGAACAAAATCGAGGAGTTTGATTATCTGGCCTCACCTTGAGGTTCATCCGGGGGCACAGCCATATCTGATAAAGAGAATGTACATTAGGTTTAAGAGAATTTTCGCGCAGTTAAGGCTTCTTAACATTCACTATAAGTTAATAAGGCTAAGTCGTGAGAGATGCGAACTCCCACTGGGTGAGAGCTGCGGGTGGTGTAATGAGGAAATAGAAAACTTCCTTCATTTTTTGTGTGACTGTCCGAAGTTAAGGAGTAGTAGGTTTAAATATTTCTCGGAGTCTCGGGCAAGAGATTACCCGGAGGCGTTTTGAAAAGAAATATATTCTGAATTGAAACAGGGGTTGTTTTTTTAATTTCCTTCTTGTAAATCAGAATTAAAATTATTTTCTAAAATTCATGTTCCATGTCGAAAATTCCCTGTTCCAAGTCACAATTAAATTTATTTCTAAAAATTCCCTGCTCAAAGTGATAATTATACTTATTTACAACATTTTCTATTATAATTGAGAAATATATAACTGTTTTTTTTTTATTTGACAGAGGAAAGTTTTAAATTCAGGAAAATTTTTATTCGCAAAAAAAGCTGAATTTTTAAATTCAAACAAGTTTGGATTTGGAACAAGGAATTTTTCAAATCTGTCGCTTTCTGATTTGTAACAGAGTTTGTTGTTATAATTTATAATGAGAATTCTTTTCCAAAATTCCCCTTTCATGTAAAATTTTGCTGTTCCAAGTCAAATTATAATTCTTTACGGAAACTCCTTATATTAAAATAAAAATTATATTTCTTATAGAAATTTCTTGTTCCAAAGAGAAGCTAAAATGAAAATGATAATTATTCACGGAAATTCCCTGTCCTTACCGTCAAAATTATATTTTCTTCATGGAAATGCCCAGTCAAAAACTCAAAATTATAATTCTTTACTAAAATTCCCTGTCCCAAAATAAAAATTATGATTCTTCACTAAAAATCCCTGCCCTAAACTCAAAATTATATTTCTTTACTGAAATTCTATATCACAATTCAGAATTATAATTTTTTTTGAAAATTATCTGTTAAAAGACATAATTGTATTTATTTACAACATTTTCCAAAAAAGTAGAATTTTTTAATTCAAACAAATTCTGATATGAAACAAGAAATATGAATAAATCTGAACAAAATTCCTTTTCTAAAGTGCACCTAAAATTAAAATTATAATTCTTTACTTTCAGAACTTCCCTTCTCCAAATCATAATTAAATAAATTTACAGAATTGTTCTTTTAAAACAAGAACCTCAAATTTGAATTTCTTTTCCAATCTCCTGTTTTTATTCCAAAGCCTTGAAAGTTCAGTAATTTTCCATTCAAATATTAGAAAGGCGCGCTTACAAGATGATTAAATTTCCTAATTCTGAATTTGGTGTGGCTTACTTCATTATACGGCTAATCATGATTAATCACGGCGGCGGATTTTTGACGATGTTAATAATGTCAATACGATAAAAATAAAAATATTTTTGTAGCAGGTATACGAATTCAACAGACAGCGTAAAAAAAGACCATAAAACAAGAACTTCAAAATTCCTCAAAATTAAAACTGGCATCACATATAAAGTTGTAAATCATCTCCTATAAATTTTACTTATTTCTCAAGTTTTTCAAATAAAGTTTCCCTATATATTAAAGTGCATTCTCTCATTTCTTGTAACAACTCAAAACGGCACAATAGCTCCATTATTTTTTATTTGGCGGATTCCTTCTTAATAATAATTAATCATTGATAACTAATTTTGTGTTACAATGAAGAAGCTCTCCTATTTGAGTCTATTTATCTTTTGTGCAGCTTTGACGAAAGGAAATTCGGATTTATTAGACGAGAATATTGGTGAGTGAAATTCACTGCTTGTTTTAAATTCTAATCTATTTCCTTTCCGTTCCATTCTTTTTCCTTTTTTGAATCAAATGCTGCTGGAAATGTAAACATTTTTAAAAACATTAAGTTTAAGTAATGTAACAAAAGTCCAAAAGAGTCCGTCACCTGATAGCCTCCAAATTTCAAGCTTGGTTTGTCAGGATTTGAACTCGATTTTGATAAAAATAAATACTAAGGATTAATCAAATTAAATTATTGACTGCAATCAACGCACTTAGACTGCATACCAGCGGTCCCACAATTTTTTATTCACAAAATACTATTTTTCATCACCCGAAAACACGTCAGTGAACCTCGCCTTTTTATCGTTCTTTTATTAAAATGAGAGATCTCACTACGGGGAGCTAGCGAACTGACACAAGTACCCGCGTAATTAAAACTAAAATTTAGCAAAGTTTTTTAGAAAAAATTGTAAAAAGTGAGCGAAACAATTTATGAAACGTGAATTGTAGCTTGATAAAAAGTTGAATTGCAAAGTTGGGAGACATTATCGAAGAGGAAACGAAAGATTTAGTAGAAAGATAAGTTTTTACCAACAGTAGATAAGTTAGATTTTTTACTATCATTCAAAACTTACCTCTCCAAGAAATCTTCCTTTTTCCTTTCTAATAATTCTTTCCGAATCTGCAGGTCAACTTTGCGTTTTGCTAGAGCCCATGTTTCATACTTTTTTCACTCATTGTTTATAATTGATGTATAATTGCTCTCTTGGGACATATTTTCAAAAACACTTTCCTTATTGATGGAAAATCCGCGCTCAATATTTACGTTGACATGGTGATAAAATAAGTACCGTTTCTATAACGATTCTAAATTGACTGCAGTCTTCGTCAAAGTTAGTTGTCTGTTGTACCCAAAAATGGTCCACGCGTTCTGTAGATCTTTTAATTTTTTTGCAAGAATCAATTACAGATGGTGACGAACTAATTTGAGTGTACTCACGAAGCGCCTTATCGGAACAAGAACAATCAACCCAATTCATGTCGTTTGATAATTCAGTAAAGTTTTAAATCTCGTTTTTCCGGCATTTTGCACTGCAATGGAGGGATCAAAAGGGCTGAGCGCTTCCGTAAGTTTATAGTTCAATGGTGATCAATTCATTAACTTCACAACAAATTGTTGTAAGGCCTTTCTGATGTCGATAAGGGGTTTTATGCATTCTGGTTTGATAAAACGCTCCATTATCATTTGAAGCAATGAACAAAGAGCAGAATGCAAAAAAGGTGATAAGGGCCAGTCAGACTGAAATTCGCGAAGGAAGGTTCAACATCGGAGGCAAGAATCTTGACGATTTTGTAGCTAGCTAACGTTGGTTCTGTTTTATTTTCTTCAGCTAAATTTATAAACTTTCGAAGAGAAGGCACCATTTCCAGTGCTCTTTCCGCCACATTTATGTTCTCCAACCAAGAAGTCGCACCGAATTTTAAGGGAAAAAGTTCAGAATCTGTACACTCAGTGTAAAAAGCATGCCGTGTAGGAACATCCTTAAAAACGTTATAAAGCCATCTTAAAAATTGCACAATATCCCAGTCGGTTGCTAAAATTGCACCTTTGTAACTATTGCGGCATACGTGGAGACTGCAACTCCCTATATCTAATAAGACGGCCTCGTTTCCTGAAGTCTTCAAATACACCTTAAGATCTTTCAAGAATCTGAGATTAACATTTGGTCCATCCATGGAAACTTGCATTACTACAGGTGTCGCGTGCGGAGAAGTCTCGTCGCCAGATTATCCTTCATTTCGACAAAGGCCCTCAGATTACCTCTGAAGGCCTTCCTCGTCATGTTCACCTTCAACTCTCCAGCTGCTGCTTTTCCGAAATGTTTTCGGACCGCAGCCTCCACATCTTCCTCATCTGTGATCAAGTCCAGGTCCAGGACCTCGACTTCGATGCGGGGAACGAGCTCACGCACGTTCCCTCCATTTCCCACAGTATCCTTGATGGCCGCGGATAGCTTTGATGCGCCATTCGCAGCCGGCCCTACCTCCACAAGAACCTCTCCCCTTCGGGTCTGCCTGGCATCCCTGATTTTTACACCAAGGGTGTCCAGCTTCACCTTTTGTTTGAGGTTTCTGAGGACCTCCGCATAGCTCGAACCCTCGGCTGGTCTTATCAAGACCGCCTCGGGTCGGGCTCTCTTCTGCTTCTCATTCTTTTTCTTCGACTGGGCTGCGAGTGTGGGCACCCCATCCTCATCTTTTTTAGGGGTTGAGGCCGTCACAGTTGTGGGACGGGTCCTCATCAAGTTCTTTAGTGGCCTCGAGGGGTCAGCCTCGACGGGACTCAGAGTGGGCTCCCTCTCTCGTTTCTCACGATGAGGAGCGGGAGTTTCCACGGCTTCTTCAGTTTGAGTACCTTCGTGACTGGTCTCTTTGCTCACATTTATCATCCTCTTGTACCTCCTGACTACCTCCTTTCCAGTGTATTTTAGCGCGCCTTGGTAAAAGGCACTAGCACATCTTATACTGATCTCCAGTCTCATCAGGGGTTCCCTCGCATCACTAAGTCCATGCCTAATAGGCATGAACATATTGCGTTTCGTATCACAGAAATCCTGCATCTTTGCCAAAACGTCCTTCAGAACATTCACACCGTCATGACACTCCTTCACGTCCTCACCTTCCCACATTTGGTCTTGCACGGTGGATTAACGCCTTGACTTGGAGGTTTTTCCTTCGGGACTACCCTCTGTTTCCAGCGAGCATTCCCCTATCCGCCGCCCGGGGACGCGCCACGTATGGGTTACAGACTTCCACTGCGGAAATCAACAGCTCTAGTTCTACCGAGAAATGCAGAAGTGAAATACCGTTTGCAAACTTCATTTTTAACGGGGTCCCAGAATCTCAAGTTTATGTCCATCTGCTGCCGCTTGCATATTTTATTTAATGCCTCGTCAAAACCGACGACGTATCGAGGACATTGTTCTACAATAGCGATTAAGTCTCCTTTGAAATATGGTGCTAGACTGTACCGTATAGTATAGCTAATTTTAGTCCTTTGTAACTTCATTTCAGAAACGATTTGACTATCGGGAAACATCGTTTTGAACAGACTCTCATCACTTGCTAAAGTTCTCAATGATTTATGGCTTCACAGAAAAAACTAAGTGTAATCTTTACGCGGATTTCGGGGTAAAGATAACCTGCAACAAAAATTACCCCATGTGGGTAAACTTTACCTGCACATCTCGGGTATTCTTCTCTTTTCCTATGTTTGGAGAGTAATTCTCCATATTTACCTCGAAGGCCTTGTAAACTGGTCCCTGGAGTAAGTTCCTCGAAGACACGAGATTGAACCAATGCACCAGGTGTAAGAAACACATCTTCTCCGGGGAAATCTAATTTTTTACAGTACACTGTTAGAAAATTCTCTACTAAATTTAGTATACATGTAATGGAAGCAAGAATGCATAACCTGAAATTAAATTTAGTATACCAGCGTACAGTAAATTTAGTATATTCTTACTGAATTTAGTATACACGTATATGAAATTTAGTATACGCGTGTACTAAATTCAGTATAAATATACTAAATTTACTGCACGCTGCTATACTAAATTTAATTTCATGTTGTGCATTTTTGCTTCCATTACATGTATGCTAAATTCAGTAGAGATTTTTCTATCAGTGTACTTTAGGGTCCCTGGAGTGAGTTCCTCGAAGGCACAAGATTGAAACAATGCACCAGGTGTAAAACACACATCTTCTCCAGGGAGGTCCAGGTTTTCCAGTACTTTGGGGTCCCTGGAGTAAGTTCCTCGAAGACACGAGATTGAACCAATGCAACAGGTGTAAGAAACACATCATCTCCGAGAAAATCTAATTTTTACAGTGCTTTAGGGTCCCTGGAGTAAGTTGCTCGAAGACACGAGATTGAACCAATGCATCAGGTGTAAAAAACACATCTTCTCCAGGGAGGTCCAGGTTTTCCAGTACTTTGGGGTCCCTGGAGTAAGTTCCTCGAAGACACGAGATTAAACCAATGCAACAGGTGTAAGAAACACATCTTCTCCGGGGAATTCTGATTTGCTATAGTACTTTAGGGTCCCTGGAGTAAGTTTCTTGAAGACACGAGATTGAACCAATGTACCAGGTGTAAAAAACACATTTTCTCCGGCGAATCCGGTCTTTCCAGTACTTTAGGGTCCCTGGAGTAAGTTCATCGACGGCACGAGATCCAAACAATGCCCTAGGTGTAGAAAACATCTTCTTCTGGGAAGTCTGGCTTTAACAGAACTTTAGGGTGCTTAGAGTGGGTTCCTCGATGACAGCACCCTAAGTGACCCTAAAGTGCTGTAAAAACCAGACTTCCCTGAGAAAGATTTTTTTTTACACCTGGGGTATTGGTTCAATCTCGTGTCTTCGAGGAACTTACTCCAGTTACCCTAAAGTACTGCAAAAAATCAGACTCCGCCGGTGAAGATGTGTTTCTTACACCTGGTGCATTGGTTCACTCTCGTGTCTTCGAGGAACTCACTCCAGGGACCCTGAAGTACTGTAAAACGCAGACGTCCCCGGAGAAAATGTGTTTTTAACGCCTGGTACATTGGCTCAATCTCTCGTCTTCAAAGAACATACTTCAGGGACCCTGGAATACTGTAAAAAATTAGATTTCCCCGGAGAAGATGTGTTTCTTACACCTGGTGCATTGGTTCAACCTAGTGTCCTCGAGGCACCCACAGTAGGTGCAAGGTTTTGACATGGGTAGCATAATTTTCTCGAAGAAGATTTTGTTCGCATACCTGGTGCAAGGGTGTGATGTCCGGAGTGTGATTTCCGCGAGCGCAGTTCATCACCGGAAGTCAAACTGTAGTCCAAAAGTAGAAGTATTTCCGTAGAACGCTTTCCGTAGAATTTTTTAATAATCAATCATCGGAATTCTAACCTAGAGAGAATACCTTCTACTTTAAAGGCCGTGGCGACTTTTGAGAGCTGTCACATTTACTGTCACAAAGAGCTATATTGGCATAATTGATTGATGGTTAAATTGCCCGTGAGCGCAAATAGTTAAAAAAAAGTTATACATATTGCAAACGTAAACACTCGCCTTTTCACTTGTAAGGACTAATATGTTGGGTTATTGCAAGAAGCAATGTCAGTTACTCTTAACTCACGGTAATATTCTCTGTTTACCCATCAGAGCAGGTAATAGCAGACAGATTGCTCCCACCATAGGTAATATTTATATTCTACCTACACCAGCGAGTAAAATACGAAATTACCTGGAAAAAAATTTACTCCTAGTTTTTTCTGTGTTACAAAGCCCTGTAGACGCCACAGTATTTAAGCTTTTGTGATGCTATTATTCATGAAATGCAACTTCACACCACGAGGTTCTGTTTCTTTATTGATTGGTATAGGAAAAGCAATATTATATTGCGCGACGAGGGTCGAAAGGCAACGATTTCACGAGCGTGAAGTTAGCTGCCCGAGCGAAGCGAGGGCTGATATCACACGAGTGAAATCGTTGCCTCGGCCCATCATGCATACAATTTTTCATCACATCGACAATCGAAAATTCGACTTGAGTTGCCTGTGGAGCGGGTCGACAATCGAATTTTCAACCCTAGGGAAGAAAGTGACAAAATAAATATAAATGGCATTTACATTGATCTGACTTTTTTCGAACATCCTGCTTATATCCTCAATCTCTCACCCTGTTGCTACCATTTGTTTGGATCACTGAAAGAGGCGTTGGTAGATCAGCGTTTCGACACCGATGAGGAGGTAGAGCACTGCGTGCACCAATGGCTTCAGACCCAACAACCTTTGTTCTACGACACTGAAATTCAGAAGCTACCATTCCGATGGTAAAAGCGTCCTAATTGTAGTGGAATGTATTTATAAAAATAATAATTTTGTACTTTGTACAAATTTTCATGTAATGGAAATTTATTAAGAAATTGCGGTTCATATTTGATCGACCTAAGTATTTTTATCAATTTTTGAAGCACATAACCGAATTTCATTAAAAACTTCGAAAATTCCCGATCACCATAGAATTTCCGGTCATTTGCCTGGTTTTCCAGTTTCCCGATCCAGCGGCCACCCTGGCCAAATAATTTTTTTGATTATCAATTAAATTGCTAACGATTATAAATAATAAATTGATTCATATCTTTCTTGCAGACGATTCCAGCACTGTTCACATTCGTGAAAAGCGTGTTATTAGGCTAGATAGAGATGGACGTGACGAAGGTCGACCAACATCACTTCACAGCACTCCCTACATTGTCAATATTCAAAAAAATAATATTGCTCAGTGTGCTGGTACTATATTATCTGCCGTATTTGTCTTGGTGCTTCATTCTTGTGTTTATCCAACTTCACTTGGGCTGCACAGATTCCCCTATTATAAGATTTTATCTGGTTCAGAATCTAGAAACAGCGGAACTCCCCACACTATCAGAAGAAGTATAAGAGTCGAACCGGCTAAAGAACTAGGTGATTCTTTAACTGTTTCTGCCTTCTATGTCAATAATAAAGATCGTGGAAATCGATTTGCCAAGGAATAAGTTCTAACTATTTTTTTATTTAGTATCTCTGGCTCATTGGAATCCAATTCTAGTTATGATTTCTTTTACAGCCTTGATAGAAGTTTTTCCACATTTCAACTTTGAAGAAAGTCCTAGTAGGCCAATTCCTTTCTTTCTTGGAGATCTACCTCCTTCACCTCGTGCAGCGTATGGTATTTTCAGTGGATGAGGATGCACAAAGCCAGGACCAGCACTGTAAGTAATTAAAAATCTTTAAACATACATGAAACAATATAATTAATATCTGCTTAATTACTGAGTCAAACTATATACTTGGCTCTTACATTTCAGCCACGAGCGTGTATATCCTGCGGAATTGATGCAAGTCCGACTACCCATGATTCCATTGGCGGAGTGTATGCGTAGATACCAGAATAGCTCCAGAATAGTTACAGCACAAAATATTTGTACTCTTGATGAAACTAAAAGAAGAGGTACTTGCTCTAACGATGAAGGAGGCCCCCCAAGCGGTCCATTTTCCTCCACTGCAGACGGATCACCTCATTGGAGTATTGCTTTTTAGAGGACAAGAGTTGGGTGACCATCCGGACGTTTTTGTTAATCTTAATAATGGGGCGATTAATCAATGGATCACGCAAACCATTCATCACCATAATATAAACTGAATCTCTTTTTATACAGTCTCTAAATTTGAATCTGTGCGAAATGGTTCACTGAATAAAATCATCAAGTAATCAGTTTTCAGTTGCTTTTACGGATTGACTGTGAAAATCGAATGAGTAAATTAATCAGTAACTCTCACTTAATAACGGTAAAAATCCAGAATCAGTTTACTGCATATTCAGTCAAATTCACTGACTAATCAGATCGAAATGGTTACTGACTTAAATTGATAACATTTTCCTTTGATTCAAATTGAGGCAGCATATCATCATGTGGAAAGATGTTCGGCGTAAAGTTAAGATTACATTAAAATAATTGAAAATACCTATATACTAATCACTGAACCTATATTATATTATATCAGCTTTATTGTTACCTGCAATATCTTAAAAGTTATATATTCAAATTTGAAATGTTTGTGAACTACGTTGTAGAATCAATAAAAAATGTATTTTAAGGCAGAGCATCGACCATTAAAATTAAAAACATGTTTATAAATAGACCTTATACTCTTTTCTTCTAATAATAAGGTAGATATGTATATTACAGATCATTTTTCTATGTATAGTTATCAATAAATAGTTATGTAGTATATAGTCTAGTTTCCATTATCCTTATCACTGATTATCTCTCATTGTAGATATAATTTACTTGGATACGTTATATTTACATACGTGCTAATATTTTTATTCACTTATCATATGAATAAGGAGATACCTTATAAGTATTCTAATTTTCGTATCTCTTCAAACATGCAAATAATTATTTTTTTCGCTGTTCTGGCTAGCAGTTATTGCTTATCTACATCAAGGTGAAAATTCCACAACGTCTTAATCATCTATTTTTCATGAATCTGGTTCCATAGCTAAACGTTGAGCGATTGAGCGATTGGATGCAATAACAGCCTAATTGTATTTTCAGTTTTCAATTTTTTTTATGAAATTATTTGCAAGAAACAAATTAAAAACAAGTGACCTTTAAAAATACAAGTAGGCTGTTATTGCGTCCAGTAGCTCAATTATGTTTCGACTTCACTCAGAGACAAAGTTGTCATGAAACAAAAGCATCGTCCTCTTGCCTGTTTTGTTTTGAACCAACTGAACATCTTTATTCAAACAGACTTATTTGGCTGCAAGATTGGGTGAAGTTTGTCGAAAATTGATAATATTTGCTGCAAAAATATTCTTTTTGAGACAAGTGAAAATCTTCTCAACCTTCAATTATATGAGACGAAATTTTATTTGTGTCAAAGCGCATTCTTTTACAAATAACATTCATGACTAATAGTGTAAAAGAAAATACTTAGGGGTAATTTTTGTGCCAATCCTTTTGGCAAGGAAAAGCTTTGGAAAACACTAGACTTAAGACGTTTGTCGGTAAGTAAAAGGTTAAAATTTCACCAATTTCCCAAGAACGCTGAAATTTGACATCCTTGTAGAAAAGAATGTAAGAAATTGAGTTCACAAGTGCCTCCAAATGAATCCAGCATGGAAGAAAAATCTGTTGAAGTGGAAGAAGTTGTTTATGGCGGTGAGGTTGATGACAATAGCGTAGAAAAAGAAATCAGCGATGATCCAGATTTTCTATTGGTTCCGATAGAATATAGTGGTTATAAAGATCAAAATCATACAGCAGGTCTAGGAACTCTTCAACAAAATATAAAAAAATGTATGGTAAGTACTGATGGTGACGAAAAAGTAACATTACTCACACTTGCTCACAAATCTTGGAGTCGTATAAAGGTAATAGAAGAATTTGGTGCAACGGAACGCCAAACCCGGAGAGCTGACTTATTTCAAAAACATGGAATACTGGCTTTGCCTGGACTCAAGCTAGGAAGAAAACTACCACCACAAATTGAAGTAACAGTGATTAGTTTTTATGAAGATGACGAGAATTGTCGATTAATGCCGGGAAAGAAGGATTTTGTATCCATTAAAAAGGATGACGGAACTCGCGAACATGTGCAAAAATGACTCATCTTGGGGAACCTGTCAAAGTTTCACGACCGTCTTAAAATAGGAAATGCGGAGATAAAAATTTGGTTTTAAAAATTTGCATGTTAGATGCAATTGATATCAAGCATCTAAGTGAAGACTCAGATATAAAACTAATTGATTATCATGACTGTTTAGAGTTAATGATGTGCACTAATCCAACTCTAGCATGTCATTTCAGCGAATGCGAAAATTGTCCTGGTATTGATATCCTCAAGCAACACCTGACTGAAATTCTGGATGAAAACTGTTCATTGAGTTAAAATATCAAATTTGGCAACAAACAGATATGAGCAATCTGGTAACTGAAGTAGCTGAGACCGATATCTTCATAGAACGACTCTGCGAAAAACTTGTGAACTTGAAATATCATGAGTTTTCTACGAAGATGCAAGCATCGTTCATCAAGAATCTCAAAGACACTCTACTGGTTGGTGTTTCCTTGATGTTGTTTGATTTTGCGGAAAATTATGCTTACGTTTTTCAAAATGCTATCCAGCCTTCTCACTGGAATAATAGTCAGGCATCCATTATTATAGCAACTGCCGTGAAGCAAACAATTTTTCGTTTGAGAAAAAGACACGAGGAAGTATTTGGTTATAAAAATTGTTTATAATAGTTAAGTTCAATATGATCAGAATCACTTCTGTTCTTCAAGTGCAGATTCAATGATTCCAGCTAATAGTGAGCTTCTTCCTATATTTTTCCTAGAGATAAAAATTCACAAAGCTGAAATGATTACAACTGTTGAACCCAATTTATTTTGTTTAACTAGGCGAATCAACACTCGCAGAAATCAACCAAAGATATGGAATTTAAAACCAAAACGACAAATTGAGAAGGTTGTGTTGCAGAAGTTAACAAACTACAATGCAACACTTAGCAACGCATATCAATTGTAAGTCCTTCACTGTTTAAACGAAATGTTTTGGTACAAGGTTATGGAAAAAGATATTTTTGTTTTTCTACAAACAAACTTATGCTGCAAGTTGGAGAAGAATCAACATATAAAAATTATTATAACCAACTATTTTGTAGCTTTCATCAATTTTCTTTAGTATTAATGTGTTTACACTCATTATGAGTAATTATTTATTTTAAATAAAAAATATCGCTAATATCGATATTTTGTATCCGATATATCGATTGTTTCAATATTTGGTTTCCGATATATCGATATTTTTCTCGATATCGCATCACTTTAGTTGTTGTATCATGACAAGTATTAATATCTTATCAGAGTACTTACACGTACAATGCCTCTGTACCAGTAAAAATGAATATATGGTACATCCACGATTTGAAAAACTAAGGATTTTCCGTCCTCGTCTTTAAAAATGGTTTCGCCTCTCTTAGTTTTTTTCTACTGCAATTTGGCTGCACTCTCGAATTTTCTTTTTTTCTGACATTTCTCCTTCGCGTCACAAACAACAGTGGCGTTAATGTTAATTTTGTTTCTTAATTCAAAACAAACGAGATACGATGTAATTAGTTATCACTGCTTTGGCACGGAATTGAACTATATAGTTTGTAAACCATCTACGCGAGGCGCTGGTATCGCGATGCAACACTTCACAGACATACAGTGTATAGCGTATCAGAAGGCAGGACAAATGTGACAAGTGGAAGAAACTGACCACTTGCTAGTCTCACTCCAACTAGTCTACTATTGCAGAATTTCCACTGAGTACCATGCACTTTGGATTGATCCATGGATTGGATCCATGTGAGATAGACAACGAGGTGTAATCAAAATTGAAACAATAGTTTCGAAATCTTTCTTTCTATCGTATATGGTAGACAGAGAGGGTCTCATAGCATCGGATTCTCATCCCTGTTTCTAGATCTTGTCGATTTGGAATATATCCCTGTTGCCTATAAAGTTCCCTGAAGCTATGGACAATGTTTTCCTTTATGGAACTTTTACCTTTTATGATTCCTTTGCTGCTGCCTGAGCCCGATGTACCGCTTCCATTCAAAATGGCATTTCCTTAACTGCCCCTATTTATTTTCTTCCCTTGAGTCCTCCCAGCGAGATGAAACTGGGAATGGTGTGCCGCCAGTCTCTGAAGGGTTGGATGATATCCCTCCGGAGTTTCTCCTCTGGACTAGGGACCCGGATTCCTCCAACATCCGCTTCTCTGAGTCCTTTTCTCCTCCCTACATAGTACTCATGGAAAACTTGAATCCCAACAGGAGTATGGGTAGGTATGATACCCTCGCCCTAGCTGACTCAATCGATGCGGTTATAGGTGAGGTAGGCGGATCTTCAAAAATGGTCAAAACTAAGTCAAGATATTCTATGATGATTGGAGGGATGCTAACCTTTTGCTTGACTCTCTGGCTCTAAAATTGGAGGTCATAG
The DNA here is from genome assembly GCA_932178445.1 of Andricus quercusramuli. Classification (NCBI taxonomy): domain Eukaryota; kingdom Metazoa; phylum Arthropoda; class Insecta; order Hymenoptera; family Cynipidae; genus Andricus; species Andricus quercusramuli. The sequence continues at coordinate 353,594 of CAKNXH010001239.1, forward strand.
GCTATTTATGTTTGAATCCCTCATCAAGAAAAAGGCCTTCATCAGAGGCGGATAATATTTATAATCGTATCGATCAGTCTATCAAGGAAACTGTTCTTGCGGTTAGTCGCAGAACTATCCTTGATGGTTCTCCCTCTGATATGGTTGAGTTTTCCTTATCAGTGGGGAGAGTCCCACGTAACATCTTCCTCTCAGGTTTCTCTTTTGCTCTTACACTCGCCAACTGTTGGGACTCTCACCTGACCTCTTCAAGGACAAATCCATTCTATCTGTATGAGTTTGAAATCATGAGATACAGTTACTGGAATCACTGTGGCTTTGGAAAGGATGAGGAGGCGTTTCTACCGCGGAGATTTATTAGACCTCAGCTCAGGATGCACACTGTCCCTCAGCAAGATCCCAGGACTGATGTGCCGGATATCATCCTAGTCAATCCATGCTCTTCGGCTGCGCGTCTGGACGAGTTCCGCCCTACTTTTTCTTCTGTTCCTGGAGCATGAATTCCATTCAATCACTCCTGGACAGTCCTCTTCATGGCGGTCAAGGCTATTGGTCTCCTTGTATTAATGAAGGATTCACTGAAAAGTCACCCCCTTGCCCCCCTCCCCCACTGAACCTGGTCTTAATGTAGTGGATCGTTATCGAGGTTTCTAAAAAAGGTTTAAAAATTAGTTATTAACAGCTGGTTTCGATGAAAGAACCATAAGTTTTTACCTTTGGAAATAGCTGCAAAATGGATTGCTTAATAATTTTGGTTAATTTTTTCTTTTAAAAAGATCTCCTTTCGCTCCGCTGGGAGTCGAACCGCAGAACTTCTCATTTCCAGCCAGGTGCTTTCCCATTACGCTACTATAGAGATCGGGTGAAGAAACCTTTTTCAGAAATAGAGGCATTATTATGGTAGATGATACTAATAAAAAATTTTCAAGGAATCGGCATTACCATCAGAAAATAACAGAAATTCGCCACGTCTTTTTCAGACTATATGGACCTATGAATTAAAAATTATTTTAATTTTTTTCTGAAAAAAGATCTTCTTTAATTTTGTTTAAACAATTATCAATTTTTATCGACCGATGGCACAGATCCATTACTAAATAACAATCTGCTATGGATAATTGTTTATAAAATTCGTTTATAAAATACAAATTTATTAATTATATTTCATATATTCAATTGACGAACAGTTTGTGTCTATAAATTGTTCAAATTTAGTGCAAACCAATTCACGAATCAACTATTGAATGCAACTATTTTTTGAAAACCGGTACTCTTCTAAAAAAAATGTATTTTTCTTATTGAATAAAAATTTTTTTAATATCAAAAAGATGTTTTTGTTAAACTTAATCACCGGCTGGTTAATCAATGGATCACGGAAACCATTCAACACAATGCTATAAACTGAATTACTTTTCATACACTCTTTAAATGTGATCACTGATTTCAACCAGGATTTCTTTTTACTGATATCTTAGTATAAGCTCAAGGGGTATAAAGAGAGAGTTCTCAACTCAGCCATCGCGTTACATTACCTTACTCCATATTCTTATAGATTCTTTCAACTCACAATTGACCTTCCAACAGGGCCATACAACACATTACATTCCCGGGCATTTTCTTCAAAAACTACATCTCCGATAAATTCCCAAATCATATCCATTATTACACAGATGGTTCGAAATCCCCCGACATATTGTTCGGAGCTTCCGTGTATTCTCCACAACTTGACCTTGAACTCAAACTAAAAATTTCAGAATATGCGTCCATTTTTACAGAAGAAGCAATAGAAATTTGTGAGAAAATTCAAAATATATTGGACAACAGTTTTCCCTTCTCTGTCATTTTCTCTGGTTCAAAACGCGTTTCGAAAGCTATTCAGGAGTTAAATGCTAGTTCTTCTGCATCCTATATTACTTATAAGATTCGGAATCTTCTTTCCGCTGATAAATGTAACGGCCTTGTAATAGTCCTGGTGTGTATCTAGCTATAGGGGCATTCTAGGCAAGGAAAACGCCGATAAACTTGCCAAGATTGTCACAATAGATGGTATTTTCATAAATCAATTGCTATTTTATCTAGTCTACGCACTAACCACTATAACCTAGCTGCAAGCTTGGCAAGGAAAAACTTTATTGATAGGGACGATTGCGCTTTTTGTGGATTGTCTTATGGGGCCATCGATCATGTTTCATGGGCTTGCCCCAAATACACAGAATTCAGGAGGATTCGAGAATTTTCTCATTAAAAATAAATTCTTCCCACCATATTCAGCTGAACCTTTTCTTTTTTACCCGGAAAGTAAAATAACTCCTCTCCTTTCGCAATTTTTTAAAATCAACATTTACTAATTTGAACATTTTTCCGGGCTAGGAATCTTTCGGATTCCTGTTTGTGACTTTGTCGTACACAATTTCATTCTCAACATATAATTTCAAATTTCTCGCAATTTCTTGAATGTACAAGAAGCCTCCTTTCACTCTCATAACCACCTAACTCGCCTAATAAACCTCTATTCCCAATGGTTATCTCCTCACTACTCCATCTACGTAACTTGATACAAAGGCACATAGCATTAACGGCTAAGAGGTTAGTCTCCAGACCTAGGATAATTGACTGCTCCTTTACAGATCTAAAGAGACAGGAAATGAAATGCAGTACCACACACACACACTGCTGTAGAGTGGAACCTTTCAGCCCTACTGGAAATTTAGATTATTTTTAGATACTTTCTAGACTCAGCTCCTCTAGCGAAAGTCTAGGACAATTTCATGACTGTCGCCTTATCTAGGATCTAAGAGTTACTATCGAAAATCGAACAATCATTAAAAAATCATTAAAAAACAATCCTTATTATTCTAACCCACTGATGATGAGGGTGGCGCCCCATGATTGCAGAATGGTTTTGCGTAAAGCCTCAAATCGCTAGACATTTCAGCCATGATATTCTTACGACAGAATCGTCACTATCAAACTCGACAATATCGTTTAGAGATTTCATAATAAGGATACAAGCAGTTTTCGAAATATATAATTATAGGGATATTTTCATGACAGATGAAGGTTATATTTCATCTCTATATACATATGTATACCTACCGCCCCATGAATACCTAGAAAGGGTGGCGAGTCTAAAAAAATATGCTGGAATAGGATATTATATGTTGGGTGATCCCAATATACCGAAAAATAAAATTGAAACCCGACAACACATCTTTACAATAAGAGAGGGACGATGGTCGTGGGGGTTCAGGCATAGGCTTTGGACCCACTCCGTCGGCTTGCGGGTTCGATTCCCGCCTCGCACTCTGAAAGAGTCTCGGTGGCCCATGCGGTGAACACTTGCCTAGCAAGGGAGTTGTTCATCTCCGGATAGTCGTGGGACCGGTACATCTAGAGAAAAAGGTTCTCTAAATACTTGTTGCTCTTGGTGGTTCGGAACCCACCTTAAACTGTAGGTCCCCCTCCCACCACCAAGTATGTGTGTGGGAGGTGTGTGAAGGAATAGGGAAGAGATACAAGAACAATGTAAACCCTTAGGGGACACATTAGAAGCTTCCATTCCACATCTTTACAATAGAACCACAGTATAGTATAGAAACACTTGACTTCCAGAAATCACTTGATTTTCATTTGTTTTCTATTAATTCACATACAGAACATTAAAAATTGAAGAACTCTCTTAAGTTACATAAAACTAAACGTTTTTGGACGCTCGTTTTTTGTCCATTTACTTTCACGGATAAGCAATTATTCTTCCCTGGCATAATAAGCCTATTTTCATCATGGCTGTAAAAATTTTTAACGCTCAATACCGCTCGTTCTTTTAATTCCTTAGCTTTACGAGCTACGAGATAAGAAGAATTGAAAACAGATTCGATCTTTCTGATTGTCCAACTGTTTGGCAAAATGATTAAAATTGTAATTTGCTTTTTTTTTTTTGCTTAATTTAGCCTTTCCGAAATTTTCTTTCAAATGAGCTACAATTTCTTCATCTTCATGGATAGGATTTTCATCAAAAAGTTTGCAGCATATCGTTTCAAATACTCTTCTTGTTTTCAACTCAATAAAATTGATCTCTTCAGTTTGCTCTAGAATTTTATCTTCTTCTTGAATCTCATTAACGTCCTTGTGACCTACAACTATCACAAATGGAATAGTTTGGGGAAATGCATGGCAAAATGTTGCGAATACTTTCGGAAACAGGCCTAACATTTTTTGTAATATTACTGTGACCATTCTTGCCAAAAGGATTACAAAATCTTTTATTAAAAGACATTTGCGCAACGATGCATTGAAATGCGAATAAACTAAAACATGATGTAATAGAATGAACCGTATTTTTAACAGCAATATGAAGTAATGCGGTAATGTGATGCTAATGGTAAAGGTCAACTTAGACCAGTCTCCTTGCGCGAATTCGGAAACAAAAGCAAATCGCAGTGGACATGGCACAGCGCTGCTTGTCACTTTGTCATGTAGTCATATGATTCTTTTTTCATGAAATGAAAAAGTAAGTAATAAAATCGTCTGTATTCTCAACAGCAATACCAAATAATGCGTAGTAAAATAGAGGTAAGTGTCGCTAATATGATGCTAATGCTACCGATGCACGTGAAATGTGGGAGTAAAAGTCTTTTGTTTTTACCATGCAGATTTCATGTGAAGGCAGTTCAGACAAACTTTGCTTGCCGCGAATCTGGAAACAAAAGTGAATCGCAGTATATTATTAACATGTTTGAGGAATTATACCTGCCGAAATTTCAAGAAAAAATGTTTTATCAACAGTGCAGAATGTTTCACAATAATTTGAGGGTTATGTCTGCTGAAACATCAAGAAACAACATTTTTATTAACAGTGCACAATGACTCACCATTATGAAAATATCATAAAGAAGGATATATTTAAATAATTATCAATGTGGAAACTTTTTAAACAATTATTTATAATAAACTATAATAGTAAGACAAGGTACAACCCGAATGTGTCATATTCGTCGCATGTGAATAGTGTTTGATAAAGATTTTCCACATAAAAGTTTATTAATTTTACTCAAAATGTTGAAATTTAAAGCATTCAAGAAACTCGAAACAGTATATTTCCAAAAAATTTTTAAAGTTTACACGAAACTTCTGTAATTTTTTACTTCTTTTTAGCTACTATGACAATACAAGCGAAAGAACCAAAACTAACTTTTCGTCATGGAAATTAAGCAATTAATTTAATTATCCCAATTTTTTAATAATGTAACGTTGAAAACATATATGCATGTAATGAAACTACCCTAGTAGCAACGTTTGCCTTGTATGACAGAAGCCAGAGTCTGGCTCAGCATCTACTTCCCCTAGTCGACCAGACTGGCGGCGGAAAATATCAAACCAGACGAAGAACTTATATATCATGTATATATGTAATGACCCTCACAAAGTGCGACCCATATGCCTCGCACGTACGTGCCCCTCACAAATTGCGACCCATATGCCTCGCACCCGGCACGCCCCGCATGCCGTGAGAGTCACGTGCCCCGCACGTTGGCTATCTGGGTAATCACGGCGACCGACTCTTGATGATTTTAGTACACTCGATGCGATGGAATTGAACACATTGTTGTATCAGACAGACAATGTTAAAAGATAACGTACTTATTTCTCAGGTTCCGCAAATAGTTTCACTATAAAGTGTATTCTATTATTACTTGTGACAATCCAGAGCAGGAAAATAGATCCAATATTTTCTATCCTGCAAATTTATACTCCAATAATAACTATTAATTAATTTTTTGTTACAATGAAGAAGCAGTCTTATTTGAGCCTCCTTATGTTCTGTGTTGTTTTGACGCAAGGAATTTCGGATTTATTAGACGAGAATATTGGTGAGTGAAATTCACTTCTTCTGTTAAATTTTCATCTGTTTCCCTTCCGTCCCATTTTTTTTACTTTCTTAAATCAAATGCTGGTGGAACTGTAAACATTTTTGAAAGTTTGAAAACTAAATAAGGTATAAAAACTCTAAATGAGTCCGTCGCCATATGGCCTCCGGAATTGGCGATTGCTTTGTCAGGATTCAAGCTCAATTTTACTCGAAATAAATACTCCGGATTATTTAAATTAAATAAGCGACTGCAATTAATGTACTTGGAGTGCGAAGATCGCCCCAACATACGTCAGCGAACTTCGCCTTTTTTTATTCTTCTCCTGTTGTAATTAGGGCTCATTTAACTTTGTTGGAAAAACTCTTCCTCTCACTCTAATAGGCGAGAATAGCATAAATTTATCTCATTCTAGAAATACTGCAGGTTTGTTCCTCGGTAAGTTTGTTGAATGAGTCACATATTACAGTGAGAAGCACATTAGGTGTCACGTTACGCAGAATACGTTTTTGCACTCTTCAGCGCAGTACTATTGCTCCACCATATTGTGTGAAAATTCGGAATCGTTTAAAACTTTATTGATATTATAATATAAACATATGTATTCCTAAAGAAATTAAGTAATGTTTATAATAGTTTACTGAATTGTTAACGATGATACATAATAAATTACTTCATATATCTTTTTTACAGACGAGTCCGCAGATGTTCATATTCGTCGAAAGCGTGTAATCAGTCTAGATAAAGATAAATGTGACGTAGGTCGACAAATATCGCTTCAAAATACTCCCTACATTGTCAATATTCAAAAAAATAATATTACTCAGTGTGCTGGTACCATATTATCTGGCGTATTTGTCTTAGTTATTCGTTCTTGCGTTTATCCAATTCGATGGTATTGGTACACACCATACACTATTTTATCCGGTTCAGCAACAAGAAACTACGGAACTCCTCACACTGTCAGAAGAAGAATAGCAGTTGAACCTAACAGAGAGCTAGGTGATTCTTTGTCTGTTTATGCCTTTTACGTAAAAAATAAATTTACTAGAAATCGAATTACCAAGAAATAAGTATTAACTAAAAACTGCTTTTGGAATTTATTAACTTGGGTTCACTGCAATCAAATTTTTTTATGATTTCTTCTACAGCCTTGGTTGAAGTTTTTCCACCTTTCGACTTTCAAGAAAGTCCTAACAGGCCAATTGGTCTCTTTCTTGGAGCTCTACCTGATATAGTGTATGGTATTTTTAGTAGCTGGGGATGCACACAGCCAGGACCCTTATTGTAACTAATTGAAAAAATTTAAACATACATAAAACAATATAGTTAAAATCTGTTTAATTACCGAGTCAAATAACATACTTAGCTCTCACATTTCAGCCACCAGCATGTATATCCTGCGGAGTTAATGCAAGCCCGACTGCCGATAATTCCATTGATGGAGTGTATTCACATTTACCAGGAGCGCGAAAGTATTACAGATCAAAATATTTGTACTCTTGATGAAACTAAAAGACGAGGTACATGCCATGGCGATGAAGGCGGCCCCCTAGCGGTCCAGTTTCCTCCACTACAGGCGCCTCACCTGCTTGGAGTATTACTTTTTGGAGGAAAAAAATTTGGGAAAGATCCGGATGTTTTTGTCAATCTTAATCACCAGGTGGTTAATGAATGGATCACGGAAACCATTCAAGACAACGCTAGAAACTAAGTCACTTTTCATACACACTTTAAATCTGAATCACTTAAGTAATTAGTGATTTTTACTTGATAAAATAGTAAAAATCTACCAATTCAAAAAGACCTATATGTATACTAATCACTAACCGATCTCACTCAGCTTTATCATTACCCGCAATACTTTGAAAGTTATGTGAGTGGAATACAATTTATTTCAAGCAAAAAAGAATTTAGTTATCAAAAAATGTTGTTATTTTTTCAAAATAAAAAAACTACATTCTTTTATCGGCACGTGTAACTAGGTCAAGGAATACATCCCCGATTCTTCACACATTCTCGCAACCTCTAACCGATTTACTCTCGCCAAAAAAACAATTTAAAATGACTCCTGAAAAAGTACTCGCTTTTGGAGCGGTAAAAATCGCGTTCACAAATCCCTGTTCGTTGAGTCGTCTGGATCCCTGTCTGCCTTTTATCCTACAAACTGATGGAAGAGCGAGAGGGGTGGGAGCCATTTTAATACAGGAGAAACCTGACGGAAGACGAAACGCAATTTCATACGCAAGTGCGAAATTTTCACCTGCGGAGACCAAATACCATTGCAACGAACAAGAATGTTTGGCCGTTGTCTGGGAGGTTCAACACTACCGACCTTATCTGGAAGATCGACCGTTTTTCCTGCGACTGATAGTGAAGCCCTAACCTGGTTGGAAGATCGAAACGACACACGCGCGAAATTGAATCGATGGTATTTATTCTTGAAGGGACAATTCAAATTGAAAGTCGAATACATTCTGGGCAAAGAAAATGGATTGCCTGACGCTCTTTCGAGATTTCCAAGCCCGGTTGTTTTATTTCCGGGTGAACCAAGTCTAGAAAAAATGATACCGCCCACTCGTCCAGCGATTTTCACGAACGTCGATAATTCAGTTCCAGCTCTTAGTGCTCTACATACGTCCTCCATAAACGAGGAAATTATTGAGGCTCAATAATTGGATCCTGTGATAACCCGTGACGCGATTAGATGGCGTGAAATCAACATGCGTGGTCCAGTTAATCGTGAAGAACGAGCTCGACAAAACGGTTTTTGGCATCGCGACGTTTCAAGCGGTGAGTAGCGAATCCGGGTACCAGTGACTCTTCGCGAATGCGTTATTCACGATTACCACAACACACAACTTTGGGGGCACCCCGGTGCCGACGAGACCCAGGCGCAAAAATTCTATATAGTTTATACATAATGTATTATGTATAGGCACTATATAATAAATTATATATATTTTATACATAATCGGCGATTCACAATTTATATAATAGGAACATAATATTTCTTCATGTAATTACCTTCTTGGACACGATTTAAGTATGTCATTGAGTCCGGACGGTATAAAGGTACTCCTCCGGAAGTGACAATGACCCGGGTGTACCTAATCATGCACCAGGTTGCTAAAAGCATCGCCTACAGGAATTTTCTCAAAATTTAAAGTTCGTTGATGAAAAGATCGAATTCAAATGTAGTTTCGCAGACCCTGGTGTACCTGACCATGCACCAGATTGCTAAAAGCATCTTCTACAGGAATTTCCTCAACATTTAAACTTCGATGATAAACAAATCAAATTCTAATGTAGTTGCGCCGACCCTGGTGTACCTGATAATGCACCAGGTTGCTAAAAGCATTGTCTACAGGAATTTTCTCAAAAATTAAAGTTCGTTAATGAAAAGAGCGAATTCAAATGTAGTTGCGCCGACCCTAGTGTACCTGATCATGCACCAGGTTGCTAAAAGCATCTTCTACGGGAATTTTGTCAACATTTAAACTTCGATGATGAACAAATCAAATTCCTATATCGTTGCGCAGACCCTGGTGTACCTGATCATGCACCAGGTTGCTAAAAGTATCGTCTACAGGAATTTTCTCAACATTTAAACTTCGATGATAAGCGGATCAAATTCCAATGTAGTTGCGCCAACCCTGGTGTACCTGATCATGCACCAGGCTGTTAAAAGCATCATCTACAGGAAGTCTCTCAAAATTTAAATTCCGATGATAAGAAGATCGAATTTGAATGTAGTTGCGCCGACCCTGGTTTACCTGATCATGCACCAGGTTGCTAAAAGCATCGTCTACAGGAATTATATCAAAATTTGACGTTCGATGATAAACAGACCGGATTCCAATGTAGTTGCACCGACCCTGGTGCATGATCAAGTACACCAAGGCTGGCGCAACAACATTGGAATTTGACCTTTTTATCATCGAACTTGAAATTTTGAGAAAATTCCTGAAGACGATGCTTTTAGCAACCTGGTGCATGATCAGGTACACCAGGGTCGGCGCAACTACATTTGAATTCGACCTTTTCATCAACGAACTTTAAATTTTGAGAAAATTCCTGTAGACGATACTTTTAGCAACCTGGTGCATGATCAGGTACACCAGGGTCGGTGCAACTGCATTGAAATTTAATTTGTTTATCAACGAAGTTTGAATTTTGAGAAAATTCCTGTAGAAGATGCGTTTAGCAACCTGGTGCATGATCGAGTACACCAGGGTCGGCGCAACTACATTTCTATTCGATCTTTTCATCAACGAACTTTAAAACTTTGGAAAATTCCTGTAGAAGATGCTTTTAGCAACCTGGTGCATAATTAGGTACACCGGGGTCGTTTCCACTTACGTAGAAGTACCGATATTATGCACCTCTATACCGTCCGAACTCAATGACATACTTAAATCGTGTCCAACAAGGTATATATGAAGAAATATTATGTTCCTATTATATAAATTGTGAATTGCCGATTATGTATAAAATATATATAATTTTTTATATAGTGCCTATACATAATACATTATGTATAAACTATATAGAATTTTTCCGCCTGGGGACCATCCGTTCAGTGTGCGAATTTTTCTTCTGGATGGGCATGAATCGGGAAATTCGTTGGTACGTCGCATCACCGGATGCCATCTGCGTATCTGCTGAAAACCAGTACACGGACAACTACCAGCCGTTTAACGATCACGACCAGCCAGGACTGTATGGGAATCCGTCGACGCCGATTTCATGGGACCGTATTCGAGAACGAGCCACGGGAACACACATATCATGGTTGTTACAGACATGTTTACGAGATGGTTCGAGGCTTTTCCCATGCGTGTCTGTAATGCCTCAAACGCAGTCAAGTTGTTCGAGGAAAAAGTTTTCTCTTGTTTCGGGTACCCAAGACGAATTTTAAGCGAGAATGGACCACAATTCACGGGTCACATTTGGGCTGAATCCGCTCAAAACTGGGACTGCGAATTGTGGACGACGCTCGTCTATCACCCCCGTGCAAATCCCACAGAACGGCGAAACCGGGAAGTCAAGAACGGCCTCCGCCTCCACCTCCACGAGAGTAACCAGCGTACGTGCGATAGACACCTTCCAGTACTTCTTTTTGGTATACGGCGACGACGAATCGCGGAAACTGGGATTACTTCAACTGGGGTTACTGGGGCGCTTCCGGGAAATGGGTTAGCTGTAAAAATCCGAGAAACGTCAGTAGAGCGAAGGAAAGGCCCGACAACATCAGGCTAATTATCAATCCGGTTACGCGCCTGTCCCGATACCGACCACTCTTCGTTTTTCAATTGAAGCCTGGTTTTACATGCAAAGCCATTTGCTCTCCAACAGGGCTAAGGGTTTCAATTCCAAGCTCGCCCCGTCCCGGATGGGGTCTTATCAAATCCTATAGAATATTTCGGGTGAAGTTTACTGGGTTCTAAAGGAAGGCACCTCACAAAAAATGGATGGCGACACCTTAGCACCTGTACCGCCACGCGGAATTGCAGCAAGGGTTGCTGTTCGTCAGAAATAAAGCGAAGGCAAGCAGTGCCCTCCTCACATTCACGATCGAGTCACGATGAACAGCCGCACTCATTTTTGGACGCCGCACCCACGCAGCCCCGAGATGGAGCCGCTTCCTCTCCGAGCAGGAGGGATTGCCAACAACACGTCGCAGCCAACACGCTTCACGTGTCGCACTGAGTCGCTCGAAGACGATCCGTTACGCTCAACTCTGGCCGCCGCGTTTACCAATACAAGCCAGAGCACCGGTGAATTACCGAGATCTTCGCACGTATGCACCTAGGAAAAGGTGCTCTTAGATTTAAAGACAATTTTTCTAAACATAAGTAAATTAAGGACCATTTTCATTTCACATTATCATTTTATTACTTCTAATCTATTTATTTATGAATACCGGTACCGGTAATAGTGGTGGACTTGATATATTTCACATTTTTAATGACCATCGTGTTTAATCCTCAAGCGTGGTTATATATATTCAGGCTTTCTATTTTTCCGACTTTTTTGTTGCTCGTCAGGAATAACAGTAGAGTGGTGCCGCCTTTAAAGATTCGGGAATTGGAATTCTACAATGAGTTTGTTTCTAGAAATAGGATTTTCGAATTTTTTATATTCAGCGTAGGCTTCAACTATCTCAGAAAGATCAAATTCTTGGGAACCGAAGAAGAGTAAATTTTCGCCGATTTCCAACGGTTGAGAGGAGCGGGCGAAAAATTACAAATCTCGTTCCGTCCTCCCCACCGCTGGAACGCGCGAAAAGTCGCTCAGCGGTTGCGAATCGCCAAAAATCTTCAGGAGCTTAGTAGCTTTTCGAGCGAGAAGTGCATCGTATCATAGAGAACGATTCACGCCGGCTAATAATTCGATTCGAGTTGTACACCCGAATTTGATAATTAAATTCATTCTTCTGTCCTTAATTCCGGCTCTTTTTATTCCACCCAGTTTTTTTCACTTCCTTTTTGCGAATCATCAAATTCCCAGCTGGTATTTTAACGTCCAGCCAAATTCTTGAGGAGTCATTCAGGATCCCGGATCTTCCAGTTTCGATGGTGTCGGAGGTTTTCCATCAGGGATGGAATCCGTTGATCGAAATCCCGCGTGGTAATCGCAGTGTTTTCGGCCTGGTTTATTCACGCCTTTTGCACCTTATTTCCCACCGGGATGTCCATCCTTTGAAACGTCTTGTGTACCTTCCGAAGTCGTCTGCCAAAAGCTCTACAGGCGTCCCGGAAAACCACGGAAGAAGCCACAGCTCCTCACATCCCACGAAATAGCGAATTAAGCTCTTCCTGCTGTGCCTTCATCTACGATTTCCGTGACCGTGAAGTCGTCAAGACTCGGTCCCGTTTTTCCACCCAGGCTACCGCCACCACACCCGGTTTCTTCCAGTTTGGAATACGACCTGCAGTATGCCTGGGTGTATTCACTATCCCGACACTCACTGAGCCCCCGACCGAAAATCTCCCCTCGGCGACGCGATGGAACTTTTTAGCAGGCTTCCAACGAGTTTGGAAAGTCCGGACAGGGAGCTTTTGCTCATACCCGTAAAGAGCTCATCCGTGAAGTTCTCCCCCTTGCCGCACAAGGTGACGGTCAGCCGTACCTTTTTCTAGTTAATAACTATTTTCCCCTAGCTTCTACCATTCTTCACCCAAAAATAAATATTTACAGACCCAATGGACAAATGTCCTGTGTTCGCGCGTTCATGTTTAAGTGACAGAAAATCAAAAAATTCACAAAATAATAGATATTTTTAACTATTACAAGCTCAAAAAATATGTATTCATGATCCGGATAAGCAGAAAAAATGTTTTTGTATCCACGTACATTGTACAGGATGCCCACGTTGGGGCTTGTCAAAAAGTATGCATACCCCTATACAATAATAGTTTAAAACATCTAATATTTTCTGAATTTTGCGATTATCCCGAGGTGAACTTTGGATCGATAGTCACAGTTTGACGTTCAGTCTAAGGTCAGGCCTAGTTTGACCACCGAAATTCATTGACCAGAGTTGGCCCAACTGTGGCAGCTCCTAGTCACCTTTGTTGTGCCAACGTTACCAGCCGACAGTGGCAGTCCCCTACTAGCACGGAATGTACCAGGAACGTTCCAGGAAACTGTCCCGGAACGTGTAAAATGTCCGCCGCTTCGGAACGTTCCAGTGGAACTTGAGTTATCTCCTCTAACACAGAAAAATCTTTAGCGTCTCTTCAGACTAGATGTAGCTATAAATTGAAAATGTATTTAATTGAATTTATTCAGAAAAAAAATACTTTCGCTCCGCGTGGATTCGAACGCCAGGTCAACTGATTGCCGATCAGGTGCTCTACTACTAAGCTACTAGAGAGATCAGAAAAAGATTAAAATTTACTTGTATTAAAAGATGACATCTTGCAAAAGAAAGCGTGTTTCA
>CAKNXH010001240.1:0-12577 GCA_932178445.1 Andricus quercusramuli
AACAACAATCGCGGAAGTGACACTGAACAGTAATTATGTAGCTAAAAGTTTCAATTTTTCACATGCCATTGATTTAAATTTACTAAATGATTTCACAATTTACGACCACATTGTAAGGGGCTTAATACCAAAACTAGCGAATTGTTACATTCACCAGATGTTACTGAATTTGACTGTTTGATTTTCACTGAAACCTGGCTAAAACAGAATGTACGTACATCCGAATTATTCGATACTGATTTATTTTGTGTTTATAGGGATGACAGACTGGACAGGATTGGGGGTGGTGTTCTTGTGGCAGTAAAGTCTATTATTACTTCTGGTAATATCGAAATTTCTCCTCTTATTTCAGCTTCTGCCAGAATCAATTCATTGGCTATTTAAATTATATACGAGGGTAAAAAATCAATTTTGTTTGCTACTTATATTCCATCTGACATATCTCCTTCTGAGCTTGAGGAATTCTTTGAGGCCCTGTCCGGTATGTCAACCGTCTGGCGATGTGATAATCTATACATCGAAGATTTTAATATCCCAAAATTAGTCAGTTTTGTAACTCACGGGATATTTGATGCGAAATCTTCCTTGCTAAATATATTTATGGAAATCAATTACCTATCACAATATAATGACATTCGCAATATTAATGAACGATATCTAGATCTGGTCATTTCTTCTTTTCCTTGTGAGGTATCGAATGAAATATCCTGTTGATAGTTACCATCCACCATTGATAGTGAGATTTGAAGCTTTCATACCTGACTCATCATTCAGGGCCAAACTGCTTACCCATTTGTCAATTAAAAGATACAAATTTAAGGGCTGTGACTACATTGGTGTTAAGAATCGGTTAAATAATATGGACTGGTCATTTCCTAGCCAAAATGAGGATATTAATTTAGTACTTGACCTATTCTACAACAAATTATATGAAATTTTCGATGATGAGATTGGTACATACTCTTTTAATTCTAAGAAAATGAAATATCCTCCCTGGTACACGTCTGAGATTATAACAAATCTAAAACGTAAAGAGAACGCCAGAGTTAATTATGATAAATACGGTAATGAATAATATCATAATCAAGTATTTCTGACTCTTCGAAAACAATTAAAATGAAAAATTAAACAGAAGTACAATGAGTATTTAAACAGGATAGAGTTGGATATTGAGAGGTCACCATCTTCGTTATGGACACATGTCAATAATTTCAATAGACTTTCCAGAATTCCTGGTATTATGCATGCTGATGGAAATGAAATCTCATGTCCAAAAGATATTGTCAATTCATTCGCTGGCTTATTTTCGAGTGTTCATAAGCCTTCTTCTGAGTTGCCTAGAGGTATCATTACATGTTTTCACTCATCCCTAGGGGATGGAGTTGATATATCTGAACTGCAAGTGCGGACAGCAATAGGTAAGTTAAAGAACAAACTCACGTCTGGCCTTGATAACATCCCAGCTTCCCTGATTAAAACTTGTGCTAAAGAACTTTCAGCGCCATTAAGTATTATATTTAACTTATCATTCTCAAAAGGAAGGTTTCCGGATAAATGGAAATACACAAAACTTTGCCCAGTATTTAAAAAGGGAGACAAGTCCTAAATTATGAATTACCGTCCAATTGCGTTGTTGTGCAATTTCTCCAAGATACTGGAAATGTTCTTGAGTGAAATCATCTGGTCTTATCTGAGCCCTGTTCTTTCTTCTTCTCAACATGGATTTGTTCCAAAATGGTCAACTATAACTAATCTTGTTACATTATTACAAATAATTGAATATTCTTTAATATGCAATAGGCAGGTGGATGTAGTTTTCACGGACATTTCTAAGGCCTTTGATTGCATTAGTTACAGTAAAATCATGATTGATTTAAATAAGCTCCGAATACCGGATAAGTTCTCAACATTATTAACTCTTATCTCAGTGACCGGAAAATGATTGTGCAATATAATGGGCACTCTCCATACTCATTTGTTCCAACTTCAGGTGTGCCTCAGGATTCGAATCTAGGTCCACTTTTATTTGTACTCGTGAATGATGTTGGCCTCGCAATAAAGAGCCATTTGTTGTTGTATGCCGATGACGCGAAGATGTATAAAGCTACAAACTGTATGGAAGTCTGTTTGGACTTGCAATTGGATATTTTCAATTTTGTAGCATGGTGTACAGGAAACTCGCTTGATGTAAATCCTGATAAATGCAAGGTCATAACCTTCTCGCGCAAAACTGATCTAACTGAATATCATTACAAAATTGGCGATGAGCTTCTCAAGTGAGATTCACAAATTACAGATCTGGGTATCTATCTACATTATACCTTGAAATTTAATACGCACATTGATAATATGGTTAGAGAGGCTAATCGATCTCTGGGATTTCTATTTCGAGCATGTAAAAGGTTTAATAGGCCAAGTACTTTTAAAATGCTGTGTTACTTATTGATGAGATCCAGGCTAGAGTATGGAATGGTGGTGTGGTACACTGATACTCGCTATTTGATAGAGGCTACAGACAAATGCCAGAAGAGGTTTTTAAAGTTTTTGAATGGAAAAACTGTTGGCCAGTTCTTACCTCCGGGCTCAGACTACCAGCAATTATGTAATAGGTTCAACGAGTGGACATTAGAGAATCGAAGAACTGTTAGTATGATCATTTTTCTCCTTCAAATCTTGAAAAACTACATTGATAGTCCATTTCTTCTGAGTCAGATTCCATTTGCAGTAGGGGAAACCACTCTACAGTAGATAATGATTTACAGTAGATAATCTTAATTAACTGGAAAACTGACAACAAATGTTCATTACTTTTGTTAGTATAACGTTTCAGCAAGGGTACTGTATCTTCTGACGAACTTTTATTTAAATTTTATAATTAGTTAATGCGTGAGAGCAAAAAATTTAGTTTTAACCTGAAAAAAAAATTTTCACCTCTTCTTTATTCATACTTTTTAACTTAATGAAACATTTTCATGCCATTTTTATACATTAGAATCAAAGCTTGAAGTTTAATGAACAATATTTATAAATACAAAGTGTTTTTTCTTCAATATTCATAAATATCTGAGGACATTTGATTGGATATTACATTTTCCAACAGTAGATAACCAACAGTAGATAATCGGAAAATTACAAGAAATGTCTCTGTCAAAATTGGCAGCTCTGCGACTGTCTCGCAGTGGTTTTGAATTAAAGGTTGTGTTTGTTTGTTTATTTTGATTTGTGAAGTTTTTAAATTCAAATTATTTCAAATGATAAACTAAGAAAATAGTGTAAATTATTATTTATTAAAAAGCTCATAAATTTTAATTGTGTTTCAAGGAGCCTTTCGGAAAAGATATAATTTTTTGGATTAAGGTACGTAAAAAAGCTGCACTTTTATGTCATCGCAAGTCAGGTTAAATTGTATGAAGATTAAACATCTTGTACCAATCGCACCATCCTTAAAAAATATCAGAGATAAAAAAATATCAATAATTTAAACTTTTTCGTTTTTTGTAAAATAATCGTAGTTTCAACTGTTAGGTACTCAATAAATTGATTTTAATTGTAATTATACTAAGGATAAATTATAATTATCCAGAATTGAGTATTCTAACTTGCCCAGGAGCAATACCAGAAACGATTATCTATTGATGGACAAAGGTGTCCAAATCGTACCCTTGACCTGGTCTAATAAAAATGTTTAATACAGCTAATTAATTAATTTTGTGATATTTTTTTCTATAGGAATACTTAATTGAATATGTAAGCTTTATTTAACAATGATCATCTTTCTTTATTTTAGGAAACTGATGCAGTTAAATGCTGTTGATTTTTTCCCTATCTACTGTAGGGTGGTTTCCCCTATCTCAATATTATGCTCGTGCCAGTGTACCATTGTATCTACATAGCTCTGGATCTAGAACTCCAATTCAACGAATGTGTACGATCTATAATACGCATAGTGACTCTCGTATAGACTTATATTACATTTCCTTTAATGCATTCACTCAAGCCATGAGAGAATATGTTATGCATTCCATGTAATTGAGCAACGTATTTCCTTTTCGATAAGCCGTCATTTATACCAATATGATAAACTAATTATAAAAGTAATATTAAATATTTAATGTAAGATTACACGTAATCCTGTAATTGGTCCTAGGACTGTAGGATTTATAATAAACTAAAATGAAAAATGAAAATGAGATGAAACACAAGATACGTGATAATAATATGTTCGTTAAAGCCGAAGGAGCTTTAGCAAAAGAGAATTCACGTTATCACCAAATTGTAGTTGGCGATGCTTTGACCTTTAATTTTAAAAGGTCTATGCACAATTGTGGGGGAAATACAATAACCGAAGGCGTAGCGCGAGGTAAATACATTATCGAGCGTGAAGCGTGTGATAAATATATTATTGAGCGCGAAGCGCAAGAACCAACAATCGCGCGCCCCAGGCGCGCTCAAACTTGCGAGCCGCGCTCGAATGGAAAGTGATAGTATATCAGTGAAAATACAATACCAATCAGTAAAAAATCGCTGATTTTTAGTCATGTAACTAAAATTTTGGAAAATTTCAGTGACTTTTCATTGATTGTCAGTGGATTTGCACGGATTAAAAACGTGAGAGGAGAGTCACTCAGAATCAGAATTGGTAAGCAGAGATGGGGCGAGTGACGTCCAAGAATTCGTTAATGCTTGCCACAAATAAAAACTTGAAAACAAAATCGTGCACATGCGCAGAGCTGTTTTCACAGTCGCATGTTATACCCACTCTCCTATGTTATATTTTGATATCTCGATGCATATATAGGTTATGATCGTTTGTTTATGTTCGTTCAAATACACAAGTTGAAAACTTCCAACGCGTGTTGACATCGTTGGCATGGCAACCACCAGTGCGCATGTGCACGATCTTGCTTTCAAGTTTTCATTCGTAGCAAGCATTAACGAATTCTTGGACGTCGCTCGTCCCACTCCCCACTAACAGGGATATTACTTCTTACTATTCTTTCGTGTTTTTAACCAATCAAACCTTTAGGAAATCCACAGGAAATTTATGTATACAGTATTATCCTATTTTTGAACAGGATAACTTCATGCTGTTATTTTCAATATAAAACAAATAACTCTGGGTTCCCACCAGTGGTTTCATTTTAGTACCACTCGAGACTGTTTTCTGAGTCATATTTTAATCCCTGAAATCAGCCCTGAAATAACACTTCGTTTGTCTAGTGTTAGATTTGGTGATGTGATCAAAGATTTGAAAACATCGTCGAACCACCTTTTTATTATATTTCATTGCCGTTAATTGTGATCGCAATGTTCACTTAAAAGGGAACTTCAGAAATATAAAAAACATTGAATATTTATAGATAACGTGTACTAGTAATTTACAAAAATCTTCAAAATTAAGTTTTTCTTATGTATTTTTGTATTAAATGACACAGTTCCTTTGTTGCATGTTCCATATTGTTTGAATTTTTTTTATCTTCATTTATATAAATTATAATCATTTGGTAATACAAGTGTCTCGGGTAGTGAGTGACTAAATTGTACATAATGAGACATGCCTAAAAATATTTGGAAACATTACGTAAAATAGGCGGGGGCTACTTTTTAATGGTTTGTTAAATGTGGGAGGCGAGGGGTAAATAAGTGGCAAAAATTGTGTTACATAATTCATGAATGGCCCCTTATTACCGTTTCTGAAATTTTCTAACGCGAGTAAATTTTAATTAATAATTCAGTACATTTTCGATTCATAGTATTCTACGCCGTTCTAGTTCTAAAATTCAAACTCTAATCTGCTTCTTATTCAAACATCGTACCCCCACCCACCCTCCAGACTAGGGGAACTTACGCTCCTTCTGCTACCTGCTCCCGTCGAATGGGTGCCACTGATTAGGGTGGATTGAAGAAATATTTTTTTAAATTTGTCTTTAATGGGGTATGTGGAAAAGTCGTGGTGTTCTGTCAGGATCACCTGTGATTTTATTCAGATTTTTTGTATATGGGGCATTATTTCTCAACTGCCCCAACTTTAAAAGTCATGTTCTTCGATTTTCTTTAAATTCTGGGAATATGTTCACCTACCAAATAGTACTTGATCGACAAATTTGCAGACCACAAAAACCACCCCTCTCCAAGTGGGGGGGGGGGTGAAATTTTCAACCCCAACGCCTGCACGGGTATTTTCAAAAGCTCATTACTTCCTTTTTATTTTAGCGATTTACATTTTTCGAGGGGTTTCGAAAGGCTATTTCTTACTCTTCGATTGTATTTTATTATCGAAAAAAACGAAAAAAGTTCTAAGCATTTTTTAACCGAAAACAAGACTAACTTTGTGAATTATTTTTAAGAATATTAAAGAGGGAATAGGATTTCTTTTCAAAAAGGGGTGTTCAAGCATATATTGAAGTATGGAAAAACATTTTTTGATTTACATTTTTATACAAAATGGCGCCGATGCTGCTGATTTCACGAAATGCCTTTTTTTAAAACGTCTCCACGGCCGGACGGATTACTTAAAAAGTATAAGACTTGGAACAAAAAACCAAGAAAATTCGTCATCTATATACCATTGGCTGAAGAACTAGGTAGGGGTTTTTGTTTAAATCAAACTGTGTAAAAATAGCGCAATGTTGAAGAGAAAAATCGATTTTTTGCACACCAAAAAGGCTGAAAATTGTTTATAAAATTGAAAGTTTACGTCTAATCAAGAAACGGCTACGTAGTTCCTTGAAGAATATAATTATGAAGCTACTGTCCAAATTTGAAGTAAATCCTTTTGCTGATGCCCGAGTAATCTGTCCGGCCAGTTCGAAAAATGTGGTTTCGAGAAAAACGCGTTTAAAGTTACACCAATAGAAAAATCCATGAAATCTCATTCTTACGTCTAATCCGCGATGCCTGCACAGACAATTCAAAACAAAAAATTCTAGGCCGATATCAGCCATTTCAGATAATTTAGACAGTTTATCCTATTTAACTCCTGGTCGCTTTCTAACAGGGTCTCATTTGCTCTCAAAACTCTGGAACCATCTGTTCTAAATTTCAGAGAAAATCGATTGTTGCGGTGGGAGTTAATGCAAAGATTGAGTGAACTTCTTTGGAAAAGATAGTCCCTGCAATATTTTAAAGGATTGCAAAATAGGTATAAGTGACATAACAAAGAACTAAACATCAATGAAGGCGATATTGTTCTTATTCGCGATGACAATTATATCGAGTTTGGGTAGATCTATTTCTTGCCATCCCAGCCAGGACAATCTCGAGCGAGCTCTCACTATAAAGACAGCCAAAGATAATAGAAAAACAATCAAAAGAGTCTAGAGAATGTGATTACCCTTCTTATGGAAATGGCAAAACCACTCCCGTTATTACATTGCCTGACTGTTCAGACAAAAGCAGAATATCGAATTCGTCACGGATATTTGATAGGTCGCCTTTCTTATTCAAGACGCTCTGGCCATTCCATTGGACAATTCCTTATCTATTATGCTGAGCCATCGATAACGAGTAGGGATTTAGTAAGAAGGTTGACACATTGCAACACTTTATTTAGCATATTTTAACTTTCCTCTGTTGTAAGGTGACACAAGGCTGAAGGTTTGATCTAGTTTATCAGAGAAAAGAGGATTGCACTTATGACTGAGGATCTGGTTGAGTCTGAATCCGGGATATGAGCGGAATCAGGAGGAGGTGGGCTGAATTGAAGGGGTAGGATGCTGGGGATGGAGGAGAGGAGAATAAGGGGAAGGGAGAAGTTGGAGGAGTAGGAAGAGTGGATGATGAGCGAGACGCGGGACCAGGACCATGTTGCTTATGAAGAACAAAACCATTTGGAAAAAGGCTGGAAATTCAAGATTTTTTGTGGAGATGTGAGTACAAAGAGTCCACTTGAGAAGACCTGCGTGGGTATTGAATGGACATCTGCGTGTTTCCATCTAGATTGTATCTGTATTTTGTGTTTATTTGCAAAGAATCTCTAGGGGAAAAGATAATTTCTGGTAATAATACATATAATAGTTCAATAAAGCTACCTGTGCGTGATTTCCAGAGTTGGATTACAGATTTTTATTAAGAATTAAAAAAGAGACTGCGTAAATACTATAGATGTCGTTAAGGTGCATTCCTGATTGTTTGCGGTAGTTTGTTCCAAAGTCGAGCCCCGTGAACTGTGAAGGCCCTTTGGAATTTATATGTACGGTTTTGTGGTATTTCTAACACTGACTTCCTTTCAAGAAGTGTAGACAGTGGTGGTTGATTTTTATAAACAAAGTGAAAGAGATTGAGAAGGTATATAAAGTTATATAAATTGAGTTACGTGCTTGCTTTTAGGAACTTTATAGATGAACGGAATGCACGCATTAAGTGACCGCTCAAGCTTCTCATTCAGCTTATTCGTAACATCGTCCTGAACAATGCAGCCATAATCAAAGGAAGGAAGGGTCAAACTTTTGACTAATACGATTCGAATAGGAGTTGGAAGATATTCTCCCTGAGTAATCAGTCTTATCCTTGGACGCGGGGCTGTACAGGGGTGGACCATTTATTTCCCTAGCTGCTCGTGGAATCAAAATGAATTCGCTAAGAACAAGAATTTGATGGAAGAAGGAGGAAGGAAGTTGATAGAGGGTAGAGAGGGGTTGGCCCAAATGAGTCTAACATACCCCCCTTCTCTCCATCTGTCTTTTTGGATAGTCAAACTCAGGCGGCGGCTGTGTCCCCTGCTCTTTCGGGAGATGCGGGATTGATGGTCCCTGTGAATAACGCTATGTAGACGGGAGTGGTCAATGAGCCCCTCCCCCCGCTCAAAGGAGAAGCATTAATGGACTAGACTAAACTAGAAGAGCAGCTGCTGGAGCTGGAGCATCTGCACCAACAACGCCGACAACCAGTATTGAGACCCAGAAGAGATTGATGGGCTCAAAGGTATACCTTTCCCCCAAGGAAAGGTATACCTTTCCTTGGGGGCAAGCCTAGAGGACTAACTCCCTCACAGTGGTGGTGGCGGATACGAGCTACCCGAACTTGCAGCTCACTGCGGAGCAGTTCGTGCTCTTCAGGATGGCCACCTGGATGGCGCTTGAAGGAGTGCCCCAAGATCAGTGACCAAGACCTCCAAGTGGTGGGAGGGGGGGGGTTAATTTATCTACAGGATGCTGAGGGCTACGACGGATCCCAGGTAAGCTGGAATGAGCCGTCTATGGTCCTTCGGCGCATTCAATATATCGTCCTGGTGAATCGTAAGGCGCAATAAGCCTCAGGGAGAGAACACAACGAGAGGTTCTCAACAACTCCTAGTTTTGCAGGTTCCGAAGTCCCAGGCGATAACTCTTGCGGCCTTTAACAACAGGCCCTTCTACCTCCTTGTACAGAGGAAGATCAGGGGCAGACCTGAATGACTGTTCTCGGCCTAATCATTACCCAAATTAACTTGCATCACACCAAAGGCTCCTTTGCTGTTTGCGGAGGGGCATGGCTATGAGGCACACATGTATCTCACTAATACAGAACCCTTAATTAGTTCGAGATACCATGAGGAGATTAGGGGTGGTGTGACTGGTTTTTGTTACAGGCAACCCGAGGCGGCTAAGCTGAAGGCCTGCATACTGGCGAAGAGAGCAATGTTGTCCCGGTGCTATGACTATTGTTTAGATTTGCTGAAGGGAGCGGGTGACTGGAGAGCACAGAAACACTGGTCGTTGAGATACCTCTTTTATTAATTGAACCACACTACACGTTACACTGCACTACAGGGGTTGTCACACACACGCCGACACACGTCCGTTCCGCACGAAGCTGGAAGAGTAACTGGAAGGGGGTAGACGCGCAACAGTTGACGAGAGGGACCCCGACGGCCCTCAAGTGGCGCCCTCTATTGGACACGAGCCGAAAACCAAACATACCGCCCGCCTCGTTCCTTGAACGATTATCTGCAAGCCGCCCGCCGTAAGGCCGAATTTCCATGCTCTGATTCGACTGAAGTCGCTGATGACGTCGCTTCGCGTTTAACAACACGCGCTCATTTATTCTGACTTTACGGTCATGAGAGGCACCTAATGGTGATGTGGTCCCCATGCCGCTTAGCAACCCCGGCTTATGCCGTGCCAAACTCAAAGGAAACCCACAAAAACCTTTGAGAAAGTTGCAAGTCGATTGGTGTTAGTTACAATCTTTAACCTTGTGTCTCATAGTACTATTCGTATTATTTAATTTCGCATTAGAGTGACGGGCACGATCCAACCGCAAGGATCAAACAATTTAGCAAGGGTGTCGAAAATGGTGCGCTTGGTCAAACTATGCGAGTCAATCTCGGGGGGAGTCGGATGAACCCAATCACTCTGCGGATCCCAGCAAACGCCGAGCTCGTTGGTGATGCCATCACTGCAAAGTTGAAGTCAGGTCGGGTAAAGACGGTCTTGTTCTGGCAAATCTGCTAGTAGCTCCGGTCGATTGGCGATCCGTTTGTGGAGAGGAAATCAGCCGATAAGTTGCTCCTGTAGCTGCCTCGATTCACGAAGGCCATTGCATTCCCGCAATAGGTCGTCTACAAAGCGATCTCTTGAAAAGAATTTGGGCAGAAGTCAGAGCCGAATGTCGGTAAAGAACGACTGGTTTATTCTCACGGGCACTCAATACAGTGCGTTGCAGATCGATGTCTTGTTCGTTCACCAGAATTGGCCGATGCATCAGGCAGGATTCAGCGCTGCATTCACGTTTGTGTCGTCTCCATCGAATTAGTACGTGGCTTGAATTGATTTGCAATTTGGACCCAGTGTGAAGGGTGACATTGAGACTGTAGCCAGTAGACGTAGGTCTTGATGCATTGAGGATTACTTTCAGGCGGCAATGATGCTCTCCCCGTTGCCATGCTCCATGATGTGGTATGTAGTAAGTGAGGCGAGCGTTCGCGCGCAGATCGGTCCGCAGGAACAAAGGGCAAACGTCGGCTCCATGGTCGAAGATCGACAGCTCGAAAATGGCGGATCCGTGGGTCGGCGAGATTCAGTCCTTGCCATTTGTTGTCATCCTTGGAACTGTTGATCAGTTAAGGATTTCTGAAGAGAAATCTGTGGCGACAATTGCCCCTGAGGACTAATTTGCTGAGATTTCTGCTGAGTCAACGGTCGACTAGTCGTCAGTTGTTCTTGTTGTGAGGCGAGAAGCTGTTGCTGAGTCGTCAGCTGAATCTGAGTGATCTGGGAGTTAATCTGTTGAGGCGACGCCCTCAGCGTCTGCTGCTGGATTTGATGTTGATTCCGAAAAGTGAAATTCTGCGAATGCTGCTGCTGTCCTATCCGGACATGAATCCTTTGGTTGACCTGCTGATTCACCTGTTGGTTGATCTGGTTAGACTGTTGATTTATCTGGTTAGACTATCGATTTGGCCGATTAGTATGTTGATTCATCTGCTTTGAAGCTCCTGCATCTGATTCTGCAGGGGACTCTTCATCTGCATGATGCTATCAGCTGAAGGCCCAGTTGCAGAAACCTCCAATTGTCGTCCAAGCTCTCCGAGAAGGAAACCGCTGTGTCATTGCCCATTGGCTCTCCGATGTTGCGAATAAACACACATGTGATAGGCCTGACTGTTGAGGGGTTGCTGAATGACTTGTACTGCCTGTGGATGAGCAGCCATCGTTGTAGTTGTTGTTCCACCCTGCGTGGACACGACGCTGTGTTGTCCATTGGCCAGCGGCTATTGTTATTGGGCTGACTGCTGCTGAACCTGCGTCGATGCTCGTAGATTTGTGTGCGTGCGTTGGCGGAAGCACTCTCGATGTCTGCGTAGGAGTTGCTCCCTCGTAGTCCGCATCTGGAGGCTGATGGATGAGTCCTATATGATTTTCCTTGAACGCCAGTGCCCAGGTGTCCAATCACCTGCGGGCTTGTCCAGGATCGTTGCGGCACATCGTCGCTAAACGTCACTCAGCTCTACAATTGATGGAGCATTGACAGTGGGATCGAATGCCGCCCGCCAAATGCGCCATAATCAATGAACAAAGGAAGAAAAGCAGTGAAGTATGTGCACGCATGTGTGCATGCGTACGAGTAGGTAAATGGTTAGTTACCACCAAAGAAATAATATACAACTACGAACATGACCCGAAATATGCTATACCAAATCGAAAATTAAACCTCTACATAAACTTGTCCATAAAGAATAAAACGTGTAATAATACAACAATGTACAATATGCATAAACCTACATAACACTTGTAATATATATATAGAACACACATATCCCACGATAGAATGTCTCGACAGTAGCACCAGAATGTCTTTAAGAAAGAAAGAAAGAGGCATGCATGGGAGAATTCTCGACCGAAACCAAACCAAAGAAATAATATAAAATTATGAATATGAATAGATACATGATATGTCAAGCATAGAAACGAACATCCACATAAAACTATCCATGAGATGAGAGCACATAATGAGATGGCAATATACAACCTATATGACATATATATACACGCACATGCCCCTGCAATACACACATCCAAAAATAAAATCTCTAAATAGTAGAATTATAATTTCTTCATGAGAGACCACTCGATCATGCGACGAGAAAGCGCTCGAC
>CAKNXH010001240.1:12587-25612 GCA_932178445.1 Andricus quercusramuli
TCGACAACCTCGACTGCCTCTCCCACCCGCTCTCACGCCCAATTTTCTGCATGGGAGACCACTCGATCATGCGACGAGAAAGCGTTCGACCGTTGTGGGAGGCTTTACGCGAGAGAGAGAGGTATGTGTAGGAGGACTCTCGACCGTGTGTGATCAACAACCTCGACTGCCTCTCCCACCCGCTCTCACGCCCAATTTTCTTCATGATGAAGGATGCGTGTAATCACACTCACATGACGAAGACTGCCGTCGACTTACGCTTGATGGATCCTCGTCTCTGCTTCCTATGTCGGCTGGCCGGTTTGCTTCGGCAGCAGCGCGTCGGGTTCGCAGCCAGAAAGCCGCAGGCTCGATGCACGTTGAAGACACCTGATGACTCCTGGTCTCTGCTTCCAATGTTGGCTGGCCTTTGCTGCTCTCGACGCCACGATCACCTCCCCGAATCCGGCTCGAAGGACCATGTTTAGATTTGCTGGAGGGAGGGGGTGACTGGAGAGCACAGAAACACTAGTCGTTCGAGAGATCTGATGATGATAGCAACAGATCTTAGAGGAATTGGGAAGCTAAACATAAGATCGGCCTACTTTCCTTATGGCAGTGAAACCAATCCACCAGAGGAAGTGCGTACACTGGTGGAATACTGCTAGGTAAACGGTCACCCTCTTCTAATGGGATGCGATGCTAACTCCCACCATACTTTTTGGGGTAGCAAGGACAAGAGATAATGATCTACTGCAGTTGGAATCTACCGTACCCACGGGTCCTACGTGGACCAGAAATCCAAGGAGAACGGACCGGGACCAGCATTCCACGGAACTAAAAAGTGTACTCTCGGAGGTGCCCAGGTAAATTAGAAACTCGGACATTCTGGACATGGCAGGCAATATTTTTACGGTGGCCATCAAATCTGCTTATGAAAGAAACTGTCGACCCACAAGAGTCCGAAAAGCTGGAGAGACACACTTGTAGAACGGAAACTCGAAGAACTTCGCAGGGGAACCAAAGAAAGGTTTAGACGTGCCAGTACTGACAAAACGTATGAACTATTAACCTCATTTACGACGGTGAGGGATGAATGAAGAGATGCAATACGTAAGGCGATGGGTTTGAGGCAACAAAAGTAGCCTGTGGCTCAACTTGGCCTGAAACGGCGACTAGCCTACGAGATTGTTACCCCCTCCAGGGTCAGGTGGGCTCTGAAGTCTTTGAGCCCATACAAGTCTCCTGGTCGCTCGCAAGATATGCTAGGCTTAATTTGACACTGGAAAGTCTCCCGACGGCATGGAGAGTTTCGCGACAGTGATCTGGTGGAGCGGGGTCGAACTTTCCACTGTGAAGTCTCGACTGGTAAAAATCAGGGGACTGGTTCTAAGAGGCGTCACTGGTGCCTCGAAGTCGACAGCTTCGATGGCATTGTGGACACTAACAGGGCTAGAGTCTCTCTAATTCACTATTAAAGCCATGGCTGCGAAGGTAGTCTGGAGATTAAATATGGTAATCGGCGGAAGGATCTCGACGGAATTGCAGATCCCAACCGATATCGCGAGTAGACCGATCCTGAGCATGCTTAAGGACAAAACGCCTATTCGCTATCTCTTCGACAAGAAGTATCATGTTAATCTATCCACGAAAGTCAAATGGGTTAACCCCAAGGCATACCTGCCTAGTGATGGGGACAACTGGTTCGCACATAGCTTCAAGAACAAGGAGAAAGCAGAAGCCGGTGTCTGTCGTAGAAGGAGTGGAATGGGGTTCACAAACCCGATGGGGTCCTACGCGACAGCCTTATAGTCTGAGATTATGGCCTAATCCAGTACGCCTACAAGGCACAGGAGTATGGCCACAAAGGAAACATCCGCATCTGCTCAGACAACAGAGCCGCTATAATGGCCCTGAATGGAATAGCGACTAGGTGGCTATTAGAATGGGTGTGCTTTGAGGCACTGAACAATCTAGCGGCGGAAAACCGATTTGATTCCACATTGAATCCTTAGACAAAGTGGCATCAAAGGCAATGAGATCTCGGACATGCTAGCAGAACTAGCAGCAAGAGAAAACTTCACTGGTCCCGAACCAGTTGTAGGCGTTTCCAGTAGGATAGTCACTGAAGAAATCATCAGTTGGCTGACTGAGGTCACATCAGAAGGAGTGGATGATTGTCACTGGCTGCAGACAGGCCAAAACAGTTATGGGTTCGAATTTAAACGCTAATCGAGCTTAGGAAATTCGCAAGCTCGGTAGGAACGAATCAAGGTCCTACCTAACATTGGAAAACGGGTTTCGGTGTGACCCAAACTATTTCTGTGATCAATAACAGGGGTGCCTTCCCACCCCTTGCAAGATATTGGAAAAGGGGTATCGATGTGACCTAAACTATTTATATGACCAATCACATGGTCTACAACTTCTGTTTGAAATATTTTATGAAATTGTCATTTGTTTTTCAGATAAACGTCAAAAAATATGTTTAAGGTAAATGTCCCAGTAATCGTGAAACTTGGTTATAGTTTGAATATATTGTTACAAAAATGTGTTAAAAGTAACATTTAATGATAAAACTCAATTATGTTTAGCATTTTATAGTAGAAAATATAAATTAAATTCATTCAAAGAAAATAAAAATCAAGAAAATTGGCATCACGATTACTGGGACGTGTTTACACTTCCCAGGGATAACATAATATTAATAAGATTGCGCACAATAGACAGTAAGTTAAATATTTAAAAAAAAACATTTATCATTGCGACAACACATTTTTTATAACTTGAAGATTGTGGCTTGTAGCGGAGCGCTGATTTATGAAAAATATATTATTTATAAGGATGTGAATTAATAATAGCGCACCGTGCGAGAAAATGTTACAAGAGTAAAAAGTTTTGTTTTGTACCAGAGATTGATACAAAAATTACAAAAATATCAATTTTGTAATCAGGCATAAGGAGAATAAATATTTAGAACTGTATATAATAATTTTTGAAAAGCTGTAAATATGGAAAACGCAAAAAATTGGAAAGTTCAATAAAATGAAGCAGGGGTGTAACATTTTTATCTCTATTGAAATAATAACAGAAATATTGAGGAATTGTTAACGTGACCTAGTTTGTTTCCGTGTTCAAAATATTTCTTGCTAATGGTTTGAACAAATTCTTTAAAAAAGTAAGAATTCTTTACAATCTTATGCGCTACTTTTCAACAGAGTTCTGTTTAAGATTTTTAATTTGCCTTGAGTAAGGATGAACTTGAGTGTCTAAGGCAGAGTATATTCTACGAAAATTTTAGAACTACACGGATCCATCCTAACTCGAAAGCTAAAAAAAAAAATTCTCAATGATCGAGAGACAAATAAACGTCTGTTTTCTCCCTTATTTATCTAAAAATTGTCCTAATAGTGTGGTGTGGTAAAAATTTAGAACTGCACATTTTCATATTAAGAACTGCACTTTTCTTTTAGAACTGCATTATTGTCTAGAACTGCACGTTAGAATATACTCTGGTCTAAGGATGTTTATTTTTACTGTATAGATGTTTTTCTTACGCAAAAGATACGTTATTGCCTCTCTGAATCGAAGTTTTTAAAACATATCTAATCACTAGTAAAATTTCACGAATTTGATTAGCGAAAAGTAGGTCACCAAAGATTAGTAAAAATTACTAATTCGATTAGTTAAGATGTTTTCTAAGAATTTAAACAACCATACAATTGTGTACATTCAAAATTGAAACCAATCAATGTAGAATATTTAAATCTATACTTATTTAATTTAAAACATACATACATAAATATAGTGTTAAAAATAGGATTATGTCATGTAGTGCCAAGTGACGTGCAAAGTGATTGGATACATTTTTTGCTAAAAAATGTATTTTCTGTGAAAAAAATGACTCTCATTTTTAGCGTAATTTTAAATATTGTGAACCTTCAAATTATAACTATTCGTTTGATTCGTAATGGTGTTAAAGCGATGTTTACTCAATTTACTCTTTGCAAAAATGGAGCAGAAAAGTTGGGGAGTCTCTGACTACTCAATATAAGTTAACCTGATTAATAAAAAAATTTTAAACAAGTATAAATGTTTTTTGACCAATCTAATTCTTTCTAAAGAATTACACAAAAAATTGTTTGTAAAAAATGAAGCTCCAACAGTGAGAAGATGAGGAAGAGGATTTTTTATTTTATAAATATTGACCAAGATGACGAAATTTGAAATTTAATTGTACGTCCTGAAGAGGAACACGACACAAGTTTTCGAAACGTTGGCAGTAGACAATAAATGATTTTTAACATCTCAATCTACTTTTGGTCTGAAGTATGTCAATTCTTTACCATCTTCATATATTATTTATAAACTTATAACTATTCAAAAAACTTTAAAAAGTATATATGCTTTCCAATTGGAAACTTTCAAAATTAATGAATTTAAACTTGAAGCGTTAAAAATTAAACAATTCTAAACGTCGATTGGAATTAATAAGACATTCTTAAATTAGTATCTTGAAACTAAATCATTACAAATTAACAATTTTCAAATTGTTCATCCCGATTTCATAAATTCAGTCATTTTAATCTAAAGTGCAAAATAAATATCTTGAAAATTAATGTTAAAGCATTTCCATGCAAGGGGAACAACTTCATGGTCAAGAGAATTTTATAAGATGCCCACACTGTAAAAAATTAAAAAATGGTACCACTGAGAATGGTAAAATTACCAACAAAAAATTGGTGCAATTTTACTACTTTGATTATGGGATAAATACCACTTGCATGTCAAAAGTTCCAACCAATCTTGTAACTTTACCACTTTTAGACTGACACTATAGCAAGGCATTGTAGAAATACAGTTTCTGCTTGTGAATCTGTGACTTTCAGAGTACGTAATAAATGGACCTACTTTCAGAGTGTTGATTTTGTTGACGCTGGTAAAATTACAGAAATTGTTAAAAATTCCTTTTTCCAACGTAATCTCACGTCTTGAAATTTCAGAATTGATAACGCGGGGAACTTGCACAGCTCTTAACGTAGTATAGGTACAAGTAATTGTAAAGTTTTAAAGTTGCCCCTTCTGCCTCGTGTCAAAGATAATTTGCTCATGTTCAAAGAACTCTGAAGAACTCGGAGCAACTCAGAAACTCAAGAGTCGACTTCGACAATTATTATTGTGTTTTGGATGTGATATTTTGTGTACATCGTTTCTCAACGACAAACTTTGTATGGAAAAAGACGAATTATTCACATTTTGTATGTAGATGCTAAAGTTACCATGTTGAATAAGAACAAGAATATTTTAGGTTAAAATAGTATCACCTACAAATTCATAACGCATTGTAATTTTACAGAATCTGTCTGGAAACTTACACAACCTAAAAGTTGTAATCCATATTAAAAGTGAATATTCGTTAATGTCAGTGAAAACGTTACTTTGGGAGTAGGTAATAATCGGACCTACTCAGAAAGTGGTAAAATTACCAGAAATATTTTTTACAGTGCATGTCAAAGTGACGTATACTAGTCAACTGTCACGTCGACATGATAGAAGAAGTCGCGAGACAAAAAACACGCGAAAAGCGAGCGGAAAAGCACCTTCACTATAGACAGAATGAATGAATGGTACCCGGAAAACAAAAATCCATTTACTTGCTTTGAATGGGTTTCAAAGTCGTTTGAATAGCGTATCTATCACTGGAATTCCAGATTTCCGCCGATTGGTTTTTAACAGAAGTTTACTCGTTATTATTTTTTTGACAGACTTATAAGCCACAAAAGTCTTCACATTCTCTAGAACTAAAATAGCAAAATGAATCTAGTAGCCTTGCTTATCTATACCATTAAGCCATTTCCCTTTCGGGGTAGGCGTGACTCGCTCGGTTGGAAAAACTAGTGAATAGGAAATATAGGTATAAGGTAGGTCGGTATATGGATATAAAGTATATAGGTGTTAGGTATAGATGTTTTAGATTGATCTGGACTTCTCGTGTTATTTATTTAAATGACACGTTCATTCCTCAACACTGCTCCGACCCAGGTTGCTGATCAATCTCTCTAGCGATCACGCCAATTGAGGAGCCTCACAAGGTTGTTATGCGTGGTCCCCCACTTGGGCCCATTAGTATCCAAGGTCTTTGTTTCAGGCATCATTCATTCCACTGTTATTCTGTTTACAAACTATTTGTCGCCACACTTTTCTGTCCTGGCATACTACTCTTGCTTCGTTCACGTCCATGCGTTTTTTCAAGCAAGCTCTCGTGTTTCTATGGCTTCTTATGTCTCTTCGAGTTAGTGTCTCATTCACAGATTCTAACCATTCTTTCGGCGGTCTACCTCTGGGCATTCTGCCATTTACTTTACCTTTATATACTTGCTTCGTCAGTCTTTCATCTTTCATTCTTTCAAGATGTCCGAACCACCTTAGCTGATTTCTTTCCCATATGTCAACTAGCGTGTCTGCTGTACCACATTCTTTGAGGATTGTCTCGTTTCGGACTTTGTCCATCAGTGTTTCCCCGCATATTATGCGCAGAGGTTTCATGCCGATCGCGTTGATTTTACTCCTGTCCTTTTCTTGACAGGTCCATGTCTCGCTACCGTATAGTACAGTCGGTACGAATATAGAATTATGTATGGCCATTTTAGCTTTTTTTGATATGTTTTTATTTGTGAGGATGGACCCTGCTCTACCGATAACCTGCTTATTGTTTTCTCACATGTACCCTCAAACTCCATGATTTTCGTTTTATTCGCGTTAATTTCGAGGCCCATGTTCTTCATGCTTGCATTAAGTTTATCCAACATTCTTTGCAAGTCCTCGACTGATTTTGCCATAGCAATTTTGTCATCTGCGAAAGCTAACCCACATACCTTGACGGTTTCGAGATCTACACCTTCTTCGTCGAAGAGGGCAGTTCTTAGACACTTATCCATGAATATGATAAATAGCCACGAGGACATAACGCATCCTTATTTCACACCTTGCATAATATCGAACCAGTCACTCAGTTTCCCATTTACCCTTACACTCGCTTTGCTACCTGTATACATTGTTTTTATTGCTTGTAGGAGCCCTGCATTTACTCCGTACTCTTTAAGAACTTCCCAAAGTTTACTTCTATTTACCTTGTCAATTGCTTTTTCTAGGTCAATGAATGCACAGAAAACTTTCTTTCCTACTCTCAAGCTTTTTTCTGTGATCTGTCTTGGGCTAAATATCTGATCTGTACATGATCTTCCTGGCATAAATCCACTTTGGACTTCCCATATCTTCTCTTCTGTAATTTCCATTACCCTACGAATAAGTATTTTTGAGTGTATTTTACTTGCGGTACTTATACCTCTGTAATTACTGCAGTTGCTTTTATCTCCCTTTCTTTTATATATTGGTACAATAATCGCCTTTCTCCAATCGTCTGGGACTTCTCCTGTCTCGAAACATAAATTTATCAATTCGCACATCCTGTGAGGTATGTACTCGCCCACGTATGATTTTTCTTAATCGATCAATAATTTATAAATTTTAAAAATCATATGAAATATGGCAGCCTAACCTGCCCTGGCGGACCGAACGAACGGAGCGGATACGCTACAGCGTATCCTTATAGTATCCACATCGTATCCTCTCCGTATCATGCAAGAAAAACTCATTAAAAAAGGAAGATGAACATTTCACTTATTGAAATTCGAAGTCTACGTGAAATTTTGCGTTAAAAGGTCACGGAGTAGGGGAGACCACCCTACAGTAGATAGGGAAAAAATCAACAGCATTTAACTGCATCAGTTTCCAAAATTAAAGAAAGATGATCATTGTTAAATAAAGCTTACATATTTAATTAAGTATTCCTATAGAAAAAAATATCACGAAATTAATCAATTAGCTGTATTAAACTTTTTTATTAGACCTGGTCAATGGTACGATTTTGACACCTTTGTCCATCAATAGATAATCGTTTCTAGTATTGCTCCTGGGCAAGTTAGAATACTCAATTCTGGATAATTATAATGTATTATTAGTATACTTACAATTAAAATCAATTCATTGAGTAAATAATACTTGAAACTACGATAATTTTACAAAAAACGCAAAAGTTTAAATTATTGACATTTTTTTATCTCTGATATTTCGTAAGGTTGGTGCGATTGGTACAAGATGTTTAATCTTCATACAATTTAACCTGACTTGCGATGACAGAAAAGTGCAGTTTTTGTACGTACCTTAATCCAAAAAATTATACCTTTTCCGAAAGGCTCCTTGAAACACAATTAAAATTTATGAGCTTTTTAATAAATAATAATTTACATTATTTTCTTACTTTATCATTTGAAATAATTTGAATTTAAAAACTTCACAAATCAAAATAAACAAACAAACACAACCTTTAATTTAAAACAACTGCGAGACAGTCGCAGAGCTGCCAATTTTGACAGAGACATTTCTTGTAATTTTCCGATTATCCCTGGCGGACCGGCCGAACGCAAACATTACGCTACAGCGTAACGGTAAAGTAATGGTAAAGTAATGCTAAAGTAATATGGCATTATAATTAATAAAGGAAACAAAATTAATATGTAAACTGTTGCAATTATAATAAAACGTTGAAATTTACGTTCAACGGTCATGCCGCAATTGCAACAAGTTGCTTTTGCAGCATTAAAAAATAAAAAAACATAGTGACCGTCATTGCAGTCGGGCCCCTGCATATTGGCAACCCGCTAACGTGGCTTTAATTTGGTTGCCAGTCTGCAGGGACCCGACTTGAATGACAGCCACTTTGTTTTTTTATTTTTTAACGCTGAGAAAGCAACTTGTTGCAATTACGGCATGACCATTTAATGTAAATTTTAACGTTTTATTATAATTGCAACAATTTACATATTAATTTTGTTTCCTTTATTAATTATAATGCCATATTACTTTACCATTACTTTACCGTTACGCTGTAGCGTAATGTTTGCGTTCGGCCGGTCCGCCAGGGATCTACTGTTGGTTATCTACTGTTGGAAAATGTAATATTCAGTGAAATGTCCTTAAATATTTATAAATATTGAAGAAAAAACACTTTATTTATGAATATTGTTCATTAAACTTCAAGCTTTGATTCTAATGTATTAACATGTCATGAAAATGTTTCATTAAGTTAAAAAGTATGAATAAAGAATAGGTGAAATTTTTTTTTTCAGGTTAAAAGTAAATTTTTTGCTCTCACGCATTAATTAATTATGAAATTTCAATAAAAGTTCGTCAGAGGATATAGTATCCTTGCTGAAACGTTATACTAACAAAAGTAATGAACATTTGTTGTCAGTTTTCCAGTTAATTAAGATTATCTACTGTAAATCATTATCTACTGTAGGGAGGTTTCCCCTAATCGCAATAGTTTTTCTTGGAACATTAAAAACTTTCAAAAAATATAATACTTATCGATAACGTGGGCTGAAGGCAACTTCAAACGCATCGTCGACGGATAAAGCCTATGAACTGCTACTGAATGACGATGCGTTTGAAGTCGCCTTCAGCGCACGTCATCGATAAGTATTATATTTATTAAAAGTTTTCAATGTTGCAAGAAAAACTATTGCGATTACTCTGTGACCTTTTAACTCAAAATTTCACGTAGAATCCGAATTTCAACAAGTGAAATGTTAATCTTTTCTTTTCAATGAGTTTTTCTTGCATGATACGGAGAGGATACGATGCGGATACTATAAGGGTACGCTGTAGCGTATCCGCTTCGTTCGTTCGGTCCGCCAGGGTGTAAACAATCGGTCTCATTCAAAAAGAGGTAAACCGATTCAATATGACTTTGCTTGAAATGGACATGTAGTACATTGCAAATTCAAAACGATTCGAGGAACTGACCGATTCACATAGTCGCAAACCAATTCAGTTTAAAAAATCTCAATCTGCAAATGACAGATACTCAGTTCACGGAGTCGCCTTTTCAATGTGTGGGTTCTTTTTTCCTGGGTAGATTATTATATATAATTGTTACTTCAATACTAATTTAATTAATTTATAAGTTCATACATTATAATATTCTTAAAAATATAATTAATACTAATAGAGAAAAAAGCCTTTTTTAAAAGAAACATCTAAAAGTTAATCAACAATTATTGTTATTCAATGCCTGCTCATTAAGGACATACAGAAACTAAAAATGGTCATAATGATACTAATATTGTCCTGTGCATGAAACTACGTATGTAGCTATTAACATTATTGAGACTTTCCCGTCCGCCAACTCTATACATATACATATGAGCAATTCCATTTTAAATCATCTGAAGAATTTCATCTGTTGTCAGTAATTTTATTGAAAATTCTAGTATCCGTTCTCTTATGTGTTGAAAAAAACCCTAAAATAGTTTTTGAAAAATTCAAAAAACTTAAGATATTCAAAATTGAAAATTTTAGTATTTTTTCTTTGAACTTTCTCAACTTTGGTCATTTTAATTATATTAAGATATATTTCTTTAAATTATTCATAATAAGACGCAGTTTTCAAAAAAAATCAAAGAAAATTTCAGAAACTTTTTGGATCTTTCAAAAACAAATTTTTTAATTGAATTTTTGGAAAAATTTCATAGATAGCTTACACTTCGCTTTAAAAACACCGTAAATGGGCACACCATGCCACGACCTACGTTCTTAATTATTTCACGAAAAATAAGAGAGATCCCATTTTTATATTCACAGGGCTTTCAGAGGACACTTTAAGCTATTTATAAAAAAATCTGCCCGCCGCGGGGGCACATTCTCATCGCGCGCTATGCGCGCGGCTCGCTTCGCTCGCAAGTTTGAGCGCGCCTAGGGCTCGCCACTGTTGGTTCTCGCGCTTCGCGCTCGGCCTCTGTACTTCCCCACGTTTATACAAAATCTTTGACAATTAAATGTGAAATCTTCGACAGTAGTAATTTAGTGCTTGTCAATTCACTTTTGTTAAAGATCCTTCGGCTTTAACGAACACATTCTCATCATGTATCTCGTGCTTCGCACTCGAATAAAATTTGTCCAATACGCGAACTTTTCTATATTATGTTCAACTTATATATATATTGAATGTATGTACTATATTCATATCTGTATATCTCGGCTCCAAACTGCTCATTCAGATATAGCAATATAAAGAACAAATTTTATTTTTCATGATTATTTCAATATTCGTTCCTTATTTGCCATTAATCTCTAGACGTTCTTACACAACTTTATTTTGTTTATTTGTAATGTTATTTTTCACGATTAAATCAAAAACTACACGTCCCATAAAAAAATGGATGAAAGCAAATTTGTAGATACCTATAATTTAAACGAAAAAATTATGACATCAGCTTAAGACAGATTTTAAAACAAAACTGTAGTACGCATCTTTTAAAATCTTACGAATTAAAAATTGTAATATTCAATTCGTGTTTTTTTTTAGAATATTTGAAAAACGTGATTTTTTATAAATATTGTGCCTCCGTTCGCAACTGCTGCATTCGACAGAACAAAATAAAGCAAATGTATTTTATTATTTGTTCTTTATTTCACAATAATTTTTTTTGCATTTATTTTACAAAGTGTACATAAACAAATTTGTTTTAGATAAATAGATTTCCTTTTCGACAAAAAACAGACAGACAGACACCGACGTAAAAACTATTTTTTCTCACTCAGGGGGCCTCAGAATGT
This sequence comes from Andricus quercusramuli, assembly GCA_932178445.1. Lineage (NCBI taxonomy): Eukaryota > Metazoa > Arthropoda > Insecta > Hymenoptera > Cynipidae > Andricus > Andricus quercusramuli. The sequence goes on from CAKNXH010001240.1 coordinate 24,246, forward strand.
CGACATTTGATGGAATCAGCGAAAGTCATTTTTCACATAAAAACAATACCTTCTCATTATGATGAGAATGTAATTATTATTCATTATTTTTTGTGCGATAAAAATTTGAATTTTCGATTTTTTCAAGGAAATTCAAAAAGTTGTCGTGACATGCTTGTAGGGCTTCCAAAAGTAACGTTTTTCGTCTCTTGACTTTTTTTCATATTGTGCTTTGTGTCGCTTAAAATGTTAATTTTCGTTTTTTGGGGGGGATTTTGAAAATGCGATAACTCTGAAAATGTTCATTTTACGAAAAATGACATAGGAATAAATTGTTTTAATTTTTTAACACTATGAGCTGCAGCACGTATAATTTACAAATTTCGAAAAAAATGGTCTAAAAATTTTTGAAAATGTCCTAACTTTTTGAATTTTCATCGAAAATAACTGGTTAACGAACTCGATCTTTCTTTTGGGTCTCGTAAACTGTGTGCGAAAGCACAATTCAATCTGATCAGTCTTTCAAAAGTTATCCGGTATACAGACGATGACGACGACGACGACGTAAAAACTATTTTTTCTGACCCAGGTGGCCTCAGAATGTCGACATTTGATGGAATCAGCGAAAGTCATTTTTCACATAAAAACAATACCTTCTCATTATGATAAGAATGTAATAAGCAAAGTTTTGATGAGAATGTGCCCACTTATCGGGCTAATTTTTTCACTGTTAATGACCTTTTTTACGAATAAAGCAAAAACTACACATCCTATCAAAAAGTGACCAATGACAAATTTGTAAATCTTTTTTGCACGCACAAATTTTTTTTTGATCATGCTTTGTCGTATCTTGCATAGTTTGGCCGTAAAACTGAATTTTTGGATTTTTAATTATTTTTTGTGCAATAAAAATGTGAATTTTCGATTTTTCGAGAAAATGCAAGAAGTTCTTAAGATAATCTTGTAGGGCGTGCAAAAAGAAACATTTTTCTTCTCTGCACTTTTTTTTCGTATCGTGCGTTTTTCGGCTGAAAATTTTAATTTTCGTTTCTTTTTTTGGATTTTGCAAATGCTGTCACTCTGAAAATTTTCATTTTATCGGAAAATGTCATTGGAATAAATTGTTTGAATTTTCGATTTCTATGAGCGGCCGTACATATAATTTTAAATTTTCAAATTTTAAAAAAAAATGGGCTAAAAAATTTTCAAAATGCTCTCACTTTTTGAACTTTTATCCAAAACGGCTGGCTAACGAACTTGACCTGTATTTTCAGACCACAAACCTAGGTGCAGAAGGAAATTTGAATAAAAAAATTTCTTCGAAAGTTATCGCGTCGTCAGACTGCAGACAGACAGACATACAGACAGACATGATAGTAAAACCCACT